>PVKV010022318.1:0-35625 GCA_004027835.1 Alouatta palliata
GCATCTCACACTGGGGTCTGTCGGGGGGAAAAAGGGGAGGGACAGCAGGGGGTAGGGAGTTGGGGAGGGATAGCATGGGGAGAAATAACAGATACAGGTGATGGGGAGGAAGGCAGCAAATCACACTGCCATGTGTGTACCTATGTAACAATCTTGCATGTTCTTCACATGTACCCCCAAACCTAAAATGCAATAAAAAGTATATATAAAAAAAAAAACTTAACATACTTTAATGATTAAAAAAAAAAAAAAACTCTCAACAAACTAAGAATTGAAGAAACATACCTCAAAATAATGAGAGCCATCTATAGGAAACCCACAGCCAACATACTGACCAGGCAAAAGCTGGAGGCATTCTCCTTAAAAACAAGAAGAAGACAAGAATACCCACTCTCACCAATTCTACTCAACATAATAATGGAAGTACTAGCCAGACAAATCAGTCAAGAGAATGAAATAAAAGGCATCCAAAGAGGAAAAGAAGAAAATAACATCATTTCTGCTGATATGATTCTATACCTCGAGAGACTGTGCCAAAAGTATCCTAAAACTTATAAGGAACTTCAGTAGAGTTTCAAGATACAAAATCAAAGTACAAAAATTAGCAGCATTTCTAGACACCAATACCATTCAAGCTGAGAGCCAAATCAAGAACATTAATTATTCCCCCCACAATACATAGATTGCGAGGGCACCTCCTTCTATCCATATACAGGATTGCCCCTAATCCCAGCTGGCCTCACAATTCACTCAGAACTTACAGTCCCCTCTAACGGACCTTCTGCTCCCACATTTCACAGCTGGTGAGTCCAACTGGACCCCTCCAATCACTCACACAGTCATACACCTCCCGCCACCCAAATCGAAACCAAAATCAAGACTTTCAAGGTTAGTTAGAGAGAGAGAGCCAAGTTCAGGAGTGCCAAATTCAGCACACGTGGGTGATCAGGACACGCCTCCACCTAAAGAAGGTGGGTGTTTCCCAGGACCAGTCCTAGCATGTTTCTGTCATGCAGACTGTCAATGCCGGTTCCTTCCCAGTGTTCAGCCTCTGCGTGGATCCGCCACAGGGGCCTGCCTTGCCCTCCTCTGGCAAAGCATTCCACCGGGGCGAATGCTTATCCAGGAGTGCTCTCAGGACCTGCGTTGCCCATGCAGGCTGGAGTGCCCCCGCTGGGGTGCTCCACAAGGCAAGGCAAACTGCCTAAGAGGTTGTCTCGGTTGTCCACCAACTGCAATTGTTTCCCTGTCAGGGAACCAAGAAATGTAGCAGGACATACCGCAGACAAAACCTCTCAGACACTAGGTTTGTGAAGGAAGTGGCTTTTTATTCGGCCAGGAGTCTCTGCAGACTCGCGTCTCAAGAACCGAGCTCCCCGACTAGAAAATCCTGGCCTCTGTGAAAGGCTCATAATCTTAGCGGCTACATGTGAGAGGGTCGTGATCGATGAGGTAAGTGAGGGGTACATGACTTAAGTGGGGGTCTAATCATGATTAAGCAAGAACAATGCCTTCCAGGGAAGATTCCTTCATACCATGCCTCTGATCTATAGACAGGATAGGAACTAGGGTGGGAGGTTTCATCTGTAACCTCCAGGTCCAACTAGTGGCAGTGGTTTTGTCTCCTCCACTGACCTTGTGCCTTCTATTTTCAAATTTTACTTCTCCTTTTGAAATGCAATGTAGAAGGCTCAGGGGAAGTGGTCTTAGAAGCTTAAGAGGAAGGGATCTCCTTCCTCACCATAAGAAAATTTTTTAGACCAGAAATCTAGTTAAATTACAAGGCAAATGACCTGAAGAGAAACACGCGGTGTCCCTTCCTTTGAAGGAAATGTCACCCCATCAAAAGGCAGATTGCTCCACATTGATGAGACAAGTCTCAATCATTTTTGGAGACTTCATTGCCAAAGTTAAGGACTTGCCTGGCAGACAGGTCTATGCCTTTCTTTGAAGATGATTTTTAGGGCTCCAAATTTAAAGAGGAAAAGATGGGATATTAAGAAGCACAGAATTTTTGTATAAACAAAATACAGCAGAGGAAAAATGTGGGGGTCTACATTTTACATAAGAGAATGAAACCGCCTTTGCAAAATTATGACTGAGACAATGAAAGAGATAGAACTTAACCAACTCCATCTTGCTTCTAACCTCCAAGCTGTCCTTGTTCATTCCTGAGTGTACGCTGAACTAACTTTGCGAGAAACTTAGTTTATAGTTTAAACAAAGACCATAACAGCCCTTTCCCAAAGCAGACCTCCTTCTTGGCTGGGGGCTAGACTGCCTTTGTAGGACTAACATTAGCCACAAGATTAGAAATTATGGTTTAGGAGTCATACAACTGGAGGCCACAGATTCTGACCCTACTAAACTGCTCCTAAGATCAGCACTTGAGATATTTTGCAGGCCCTGACCTTGATGGATCAGCTGGCACCACCCAGATCAATAAACTGGCTCACCTGATTATGTGGCCCCCACCCAGGAACTGACTCAGCACAAGAAGACAGCTCTGACTCCCTATGATTTCATCCCCACCAATCAGCACTCCTGGCTCACCAGCTTCCTCCACATCCACCAAGTTATCCTTAAAAACGCTGTTCCCCAAATGCATGGGGAGACTGATTTGAGTAATAATAAAACTCTGGTCTCCCACAAAAAAAAAAAGAAAAAAGAACATAATTCTATTTACAATACCCATATACGCAATGAAAAACCCAAATACCTAGAAATAGATCTAACCAATGAGGTTAAAGGATCTCTACAAAGGGAACTATAAAACACTGTTGAAAAAAATAATAGACAACACAAACAATTGGAAAAACATTCATGGTCACAGAAGAACCAACATCATTAAAATGACCATACTGCCCAAAGCAATCTAGAGATCCAACATTATTCCTATCAAACTACCAATGTCATTTTTCACAGAATTAGAAAAAAACTATTCTAAAATTCATATGGAATTAAGAATGGAAAAAAAAAAGTGTGCAAAGTAAAATACTGTCATATCAGTTAAAATACATGTTATATCAAAACATGTCACAAGAGACAAGAAAGAGCATTATACAATTATAAAAGGGTTCATTGTCCAGGAAGCTGTAATAAATATTAACGATATGCACCTAACATCACAGCTCCCAAATATATGCAGCAATTAGCAACCTTTTACAGAACTGAAGCAATAAGTAGCCAGCAGTACAATATTAGTAGGAGACTTCCATACTCCACTTGCACTAATGGGAAGAATAAAAGAGACAGAAGATCAATTTGGAAACAGAGGACTTGAACAACACTATAGACCATTAGACCTAACAGTCATATATAGAACTGACCATTCAACAGCAGAATATACAATATCCTTAAACATACATGACACATTATCACAGATAGACAACCTGTTAAGCCACAAAAAAAGTCTTACAAATTTAAGCAGATGAAAATCACACAAAGCATCACTGCTTACTACAATAGAATAAAACTAGAAGTTAAGAACAGAAAGAAAAATGGCATGTCCACAAATATGTGGAAATTAAATAAACTCTCAAACACACTCTTGTTTGAGAGTTTGAAGACAATATTGTTAAGATGTCAATACTACCCAAAATGATCTACGGATTCAATGTACTCTCCATCAAAATGTTAATGGAAAATTTTGCGTAAGTATTAAAATAGTCTGAAATGTCTATGGAATCTCAAGAGACCACAGATGGATAAACAATCTTGGGAAAGAATAACAAAGAGACATCATACTTTTTGATTTCAAAACATACTACAAAGCTATTGTACTCAAAACAGTGTGCTACTGACAAAAAGAAAGATGAAACAGATTGGAGAATCCAGAAATAAACCTTCATGTATATAGTAAACTTATTTTCAGTAAGGGTTCCAAGAATTCACAATGAGGAAAGGACAGTCTCTTCAACAAATAGGGTTGGGAGTATTGGAAATCAACAAGAGAAAAAATAAAGTTGGACCTTACCTTACACATTTACAAACATGAATCTAAATGGACTGAGTTATTTTTTGTAGCCACTGTAACTTACATTTTTAATTTTCTTTTTCAGATAGTTTTCCATCAGCACAGAGAGATGCTACTGATATTTGTATGTTGATTTTGCATCCTGCAACTTTACAGAATTTGTTTATTCTAACAGTTTTTTAATGTCATGTTTGTGTGTGTGTGTGTGTGTTTTTTTCTCTTCACTAATTGCTCTGGCTAGGACTTCCAGTACTATGCTGAATAGGAGCGGTGAAAGTGAGTATCCTTGTCATGTTCCAGATCTCATAGAAAAAGCTTTCAACTTTTCCCTGTTTTGTATATTAACACTGGTTTGTCACATATGTCTTTACTTTGTTGAGATACATACTTTCTATATATAATTTGCTTAGAGTTTTCACTATAAAGAATGTTGAATTTTTTCAAATGCTTTTTCTGTGTATACAAATAACTACAAAAAATTAAGATACTCAGCAATAAACTTAAATAAAAAGGTGAACGCTCTCTACACTGAAAATCAAAACATGGATGAAAAAATGAAATACACATGAATAAATGAAAATATATTGTGTTTCTATATTGGAAAAGTATTATTAAAAAGGGCACATTGCCCAAATTGTCCTACAGATTTAATGCAAGTTCTATCAAAATACCAATGACATTATTCACAGAAATAGAAAAACACAAAAAAACAAAACAAAACAAAAAACCTAAATGTACATGGAACCACATACCCTGAACCACCAAAGCAATCCTGAGCAAAAGGAACAAATCTGAAGGCATCACAATACCTGACTTCAAAATTTATTACAAAGCTACAGTATCCCAAATAGCACTGTATTGGCATTAAAACAAACACATAGAACAATATGCCCAATGAGTCCATAAATAAATTCATGCACCAAAAGATGACTGATTTTCAACAAAGATGCTGAGAACACCCTTTGGGGAAAAGACAGTCTTTGAAATAAATGGTACAGGGAAAACTGAATATCCACATGCAGAAGAATAAGACTAACCTAACCCTAACCCTCATTATATACAAAACCCAATCCAGAAATAAACCTTCATGTATACAGTAAACTTATTTTCAATAAGGGTTCCAAGAATTAACAATGAGGAAAGGACAGTCTCTTAAACTAGGGTTGGGAGTATTGGAAACTGACAAGAGAAAAAATAAAGTTGGACCTTACCTTGCACATTTACCACCATGACTCTAAATGGACTGAGTTATGTTTTGTAGCCACTGTAACTTACATTTTTTATTTTCTTTTTCAGATTGTTTTCTATCAGCACAGAGAGATGCTACTGATATTTGTATGTTGATTTTGCATCCTGTAACTTTACAGACTTAAATGTAATGCCCTAAACTATGAAACTATTAGATGAAAACAGGGCAAATACTTTACAACATTGGACTTGGAAAGAGTTCAAAGCAAAGGCAATCTAAGCAAAAACAGGCAACTGAGATTGCATCAAACTAAAACACTTTTGCATATGAGATGAAATAACAGAGTGAAGAGACAAAGTAGACAATGGGAGAAAATATTTGCAAACTATACATATGACAAGAGGTTAATATCGAGTATATAAGAAATTTGAAATCTCAAAATAAAAGAAACATATAATCCAATTTTAAAATGTGCCAAAGACCTTCATAGACATTAGTAAAAAGAAGACATACAAATGGCTAAAAAAGATGCTTAACATCACTAATCATCAAGGGAATGCAAATCTAAACCACAATGAGATACCACCACACTCTAGTTAAAACGACTATAATCAAAAAGGCAAAAATATAACTAAAACAAGTACCAGTGAGGATGTGAAGAAAAGGGGACACATATATACTGTTGATGGGATTGTAAAGTAGTATGGCCACTATAGAAGAATATGGTTCCTGAAAAATTAAAATACAGCTGAGTCATATGAAAAATTAAAAATTAAAAACATGGCTTCCATATGATTTAGCAATTCCACTATTGGGTATATATCCAAAGGAAAGGAAATCAATGTGTCAAAAACATAGGTGCATTCCCATGTCTACTGCAGCACTCTTTATAATAGCCAAGATATGAATTCAATCCAAATGTACGGCAAGAGATAAATGGATAAAGAAAATGTGTACATGCACAATAAAACACTATTCAGCCATTAAAAAAGAATAAAATCCTGTCCTTTGCAATAACATGGATGAACTGTGAGATATCACGTTAAGTGAATAGGCCATATGCAGAAAGATAAACTCTTTGTGTTCTTACTCAAATGAGTAACCTAAAGAAAAGAGGAAAAAAAGGGCAGAGAATCCCAGCACTTTGGGGGCCGAGGCATGCAGACCCCTTTAGGTCAAGAGTTCAAGACCAACCTGGCCAACATGGTGAAACCCTGTCTCTACTAAAAATACAAAAAATTAGATGGGCATGGTGGCATGTGCCTGTAATCCCAGCTCCTCAGGAGGCTGAGGCAGGAGAAGAGCTTGAACTCAGGAGGCAGAGGTTACAGTGAGCTGAGATCACGCACTGCACTCCAGCCTGGGCGAGAGAGCTAGACTCTGTCTTAAAAAAAAAAAAAAGTTGATATAAGCAGAGAGTATAACAGTGGTTACCAGAGACTAAAGGGGGAGGAATAGAAAGATGTTGGCTAACAGGTTTAAAGTTACAACTATATAGGAGACATAACTTCTGGTGTTCTATTACACAGTAGGATAACAATGGTTATCTCAATCATAAAAAAAAAAAAAAAAATCACCAAACTCAAAGACAGGTCATTTGAAAGTAATCAATTAGAAAAAAAATATGAAAGCATGAAGGAAGCATATAGACTGTATAGTATATCATGAAGTGAACAAATATATACATTTTAGGTTTTTCAGAAGAAGAAAGAAAGAGGAAAAAAAGATTATTTAAAGATATAATGTCTTAAAACTCCCCAAATCTGAAAAAGGATATGAACAACCAGTTTCATAAAGCTCAAAAAACCTATGGCAAGAAGAACCTAATGAAGATTTCCCTGGGACATATTATAATTAAATTGTCAAATTCAAAGACAAAGCAAGAATCATGAAAGCAGCATGAGATAAGAGATTCTTCACATATGTGAAGTATTCCTTATAAAACACCCATTTCTTATAAAATACCCTGTGATATTCTGATATAGCAGCACAAAACAGATTTAAAACAGAGAGTGGCTGAATGAAATTTTAAAAATCCAGTGATAGGCTGCTTACAAGAGACTCACTTTTGATTTAAATAGGCTAAAAGTGAAAGAACTGGGAAGGAAATTCCATACATATGATAAACAAAAGAGTTATCATATGATAAAGCCAAGGGTAGTTATACTTACATCAGACAAAACAGACTGTCTAACAAACCGTCACAAGAGACAAAGGAGTTAATTATATAATAATACAGAGGTAAATTTGTCCAGAGGATACAGCAATTAAATAGATACATGCATCCAACACAGGAATACCTAAATATATAACCCAAACATTAACAGAAGTAGAAGGAGAAATACACAGAAATACAATAAAAGAGAATGTTGGTACCCTACTTAAAACGGATAGATCATTCAAGCACAAAATTAAGAAAACTGTGCACTCCGGTAACATTATAGACTAAATATACATATAACATCCCATCCAACAATATGAGAATACACATTCTTCTAAAAATACATGAAATATTCTCCAGGATAGATCACATGTTAAACCAAAAATAAAAAACAGTAAGTCTTTTCAATTTTAAAAAGATTAAAATTCTATCATGTTTTTTTTTTTTTTTTTTCCTGATTGCACTGATATAAAACTGAAAATCAATAGCAGGAACAAAACTGGAAACTCACAAATATGTGAATATCAAACAACACACTCCTGAAAAATCAATGGGTTAAAGAAGAAATCAAAAGAAATATCAAAACACATCCTGAGACAAATGAAATTGGAAACACAAGAAGCCAAAACTTCTGGGATGCAACAAAACAGTTCAAATAGAGAAGTTTATAATAAAGTCCTACATTAAGGAAAAAAAAAGATGTTGAATAAGCACTCTAACTCTAATCCTCAAGAAACTCGAACAAGAACAAAACAATCCCAATGTTAGTGTAATTATGAAAATAAGAATTAGAACAAAAAGAGACTAAATAGAGACTAGAAGCACAATAGAAAAGATCAAAGAAACTGAGTTGAGTTTTTTAAAGAAAACAAAATTAAGAAACTTTTGGCCAGATTAAGCCAAGGAACAAAAAGAGAGAGGACTCAAAAAATTATAAACGGGCTGGGTGCGCTTGCTCATGCCTGTAATCCCAGTGCTTTGGGAGGCCATGGCGGGTAAATCACTTGAGCTCAGGAGTTGGAGACCAGCCTGGGTAACATGGTAAAACCCCTCTCTCCAAAAATGCAAAAATTAGCTGAGCATGGTGGTATGCACATGTAGTCCCAGCTACTTGGGAGGTGGGAGAATTACCTGAGCCCAGGAGGCTGAGGCCACAGTGAGTCATGATCAGGCCACTGCACTTTGGCCTGGGCATTGGAGTGAGACCCTGTCTCAAAAAATAAATAAATAAATAAATGAAAGAAAGATGAGTCATTATAACTGATACCATACAAAGAATAATAAGAGACTACTATGAACAATTATAGGATAACAAGTCGGATAACCTAGAAGAATTAGATTCTTAGAAATGAATGACTGACCAAGATTAAATCATGAAGAAACAGAAATACTGAACTGACCAGTAATAAGAAAGGAGATTGAAGCAGTAATAAAATAATCCAATGAGAAAAAGCCCATGACGAAATGACTTTATGTGTGAATTGTATCATACATTTAAAGATGAATTAATGTCAATCCTTCCCAAATTCTTCCAAAAAATTGAAGGGAAAAAACATTGCCCCTTAGTGTGCATGTAAGGAAAAGTGGGCATGTAAGTACATGGCTGCAGCACTGCTCCTCTCAGCACACTGCCTACAGGGGAGCCTTGTTCCACAGGAGCAGTCACACAGCTGCAGCACTGCCAGCTCAGTAAAGCTGTTTTCTTCTACCACTAGCTTGTGCTTGAATTCTTCCTGAGTGAAGCCATGAACCTTGCCAGGGTAAGCCCCAACTGGGGGCTCACTTGCCCTGCAACAAGAGCAGTTAGGTAAGAAAAAGAAATAAAAGGCACTCACATCAGCAATGAAGAATTAAAATTCCCTCTGCTTGCACACTAGGTGATTTTATATATAGAAAACCCTAAAGAGTACACAGAAAGATATAGAGCTAATACACCCATTCAGTAAAGCTGAGGTCACAAAATTAACATACAAAGATGAGTTGCATTTCTATATACTAACAATAAATGATCTGAGAAGAAAAGTGAAGCAAAAATCCAATTGAGAATAGCATCAAAAAGTATAAAATTAGTATGACTCCATTAAACAAAGGAGATGAAAGATCTGCTACAGTAAAATCTGTAAGATATTGATGAATGTAATTGAAAAAGACACAAATAAATGGAAAGATATCCCTTGTTCGTGGACTGGAAAAATTAATACTGATAAAATGTCCACACTACACAAAGTGATCTACAGATACAATGTAATCCCTATTCAAATTCCAATGTCAGTTTTCACAGAAATAGAAATAAATTCTAAAACTTATTTAATTATATATATATATATATATATATATATATATATATATGTTTTTAGACAGAGTCTCACTGTTGCCTAGGCTGGAGTGCCGTGGTGTGATCTTGGCTGACTACAACCTCTGTCTCCTGGGTTCAAGAAATAATCTTGCGTCAGCCTCCCCAGTAACTGGGATTACAGGTACGTGCCAATACACCTAGTTACTTTTAATATTTTTAGTAGAGATGAGGTTTCACCATGTTGGCCAGGCTGGTCTTGAACTCCTGGCCTCAAGTGATCCTCCTGTCTCAGTCTCCAAAAGTACTGGGATTACAGGTGTGAGCCACTACATCTGGCCTTCAGAGTTCTATAAAACCACGAATGACCCCAAATAGCCAACACAATTTTAAGAAAGAAGAATAAAGCTGAAGGCATCATACTTCTTCATTCCAAACTATTACAAAGCTATACTAATAGTGAGTATTATACTGAACTAAAAAGACACATAGACCAATGGGACAGAATAAGGAAACGAAAAATAAACTCATGTGTATACAGTTAGCAATCTTTGACAAGGGCACCAAGATACACAAAGGGAAAAGTACAGTCTCTTCAATAAATGATACTGGAAAAGGTGGATATTCATGAGCAAAAAGATGTGATTGAACATTTATACCATATATAAAAATGAACTCAAAAAGAATTAACACTTAAGTGTAAAACCAGAAACTGTATAACTTTTAGCAGAAACACAGGAAACAAGTTCTTAGACATTAGTCTTGGTACTGATTTTTTAGATTTTGTACCAAAAAAGCACAGTTAACAAAATCAAAAAACAAGTGTGACTACATCAAACTAAAAAGTGTCTGCACAGCAAAGGAAACAAAGAACAACATGAAAAATCAACCTATGGACTGGCCTAAGGACTAGGAGAAATGTCTCATAAGAGTTTCACATCCAAAATATGTAAGAATTTCACACAACTCAACCGCCAAAAAAAGTAAACCTGACTTAAAAACATGCAAAGGACCTGATTAGAAACTTCTCCATGGATGACATAAAAGTGGCAAACAGGTTTAAGAAAGGTGCTCAACATAACTAATCATTAGGGAAATGCACATCAAACTTCAATGAGACATCACCTCACATTTACAGAGAGGTACCACAATGAGATATCAAATCATGAGCTATCACCTCATACTGTTATAATGGCTATCATCACAGACACAAGAGATCACAAATGTTGGTGACTGTGGAGAAGAGGAAACCTTGTATGCTGGTGGTGGAAATGTAAATTGATCCAGCCATTATGGGAAAAAGCATGGAGGCTCCTCAAAAAATTAAAAATAGAAGTACTAGATGAACCTGCAATCCCACTTCTAAGTATATACCTAAAAGAAATACAATCTGGCGGGCTCAGTGGCTCACGCCTGTAATCCCAGCATTTTGGGAGGCTGAAGTGGGTGGATCACTTGAGGCCAGGAGTTCAAGACCAGCATGGCCAACATGGCGAAACCTCGTCTCGACTAAAAATACAAAAAAATTAGCCATGCACATACATGTAATCCCAGCTATTCAGGAAGCTGAGATGACAGAATCGCTTGAACCTGGGAAGCGGAGGTTGTAGTGAGCCAAGATGGCGCCACTGCACTCCAGCCTGGGCAACAAAGTGAAACTCCATCTCAAAAATAAATAAATAAATAAAATCAGTGTGTTAAAGAGATATCTGCACCCCTATGTTCATAGCTGATTATTCACAATATATAGTGCTTAGCTTCCGGTCTGGGGCACCCTCAGACTTCTATGGAGACTGTGGGCTGTTCACAATATATACTGGAATATTATTCAGCATAATGAAGAAGGTAATCCTGTCATTTTTGACAACATATGGATGAATAGACCAGGTGGAGATTATGGTAACTGAATAAGGTAGAGAAATACAAATATTGTATAATATCAGTTATTTGTAGAATCTAAAAAAGTTGAGCTCGTAGAAGTATAGTGTAGGACAACAGGTCCCAGCAGCTGAGAGGTGGCAAAAACGGGAAGATTCTCTGGCCAAAGAGTACCAACTTTCATTTCAAAGATAAATAAATTCTGGGGATCTAATGTATAGACTTGTAAACTACATGTCTGTGAATGTAGTTTACAATACTCTAGTATATTTGAGATTTGCTAACACAGTAGATCTTAAATGCTCTCTCCACAAAAAACCTAGCAACTATATGAGATAATTAATGTGTTAATTTTATTGTATTAATCATTATACAATGTACACATATATAAAATCAAATTATCAGGATGTATCCTTTAAATATATATAATTTATAAGTGTGGGAAAAAAATCCACATGAAAGGATGAAAGGAAAAGAAAAGAAAAATAAAGAAAATGAACATAAAGAACACATACTCATTAAGCTTCACACTTAAGCAGACAAAATTATAAAATGTTATTAAATACAAGGTAAGAGTTGAGAGGTTACTATATACTGGGCAATATTCTGAGCTCCCCATAGACATTCATTCAGTTAAGAATTCTACATAGTAAGGAATATACTAAATGATTTTATATATGTGGAATTTGTGCATGTAGAGCTTATATTTCTAATCTTAGTTTAGGCTAGGAAAGGTGAAAAGTTGAGTGAAATACAGGATCAGATTTTTTTTTATATTTAGGAAGATGCTTTGTGTTCCGACGAAATTACTGAGTCTCGATTTTTGTAGGATCATCTTGAAAACCACTGTAGGATTAGAAATTAAAATACCAGGAAATATGTGACATCTGTCCACAGATTTCCTGGAACGTCTAAAAAAAATCCTACTGTCCATCACTGCCCTCATACACTTCTGACATGAGGCAAAACTAGAACTTTCAAAGTGGTTCCACGTGAGGTAGAAACATGCACAGACTTCCCCAGAGCCCCCAAATCAATGGAAGAGCAGCCAGATCACACAGGCTCTCACAGGCCAAGGGGAGCACTTTGGCTGTCACTGTGAAATTTGATGGTGGATCACAGAAGGTGAAGGAGAATCATTAGATGATTTCAGAGCATGAGACAGAAGATGTCCCTCTCTGACAGCAAGAGAAATAAACTCAGGCATCTAAAAAATCATTTCCATTGGAGAACTTCCCAATCCATACTTCAAGGTCTGGTTCTTTCCTGACATCTGGACCTCTCACCCATGTCATCTATTCATTCACTCCTGCCTACCTGGATAGATGGCTACTGCCTCTGTACTCTTCACATTCCAGGGCTCTTTCCTTTGCTCCAAAAAGGTGATCAGGTCCGGCTTAGAGACAGCAAGACCTGTTTTATTAGAAAAAGTCACATGACTCTTGTTGGGAGTTCTTTAATTGCCAACTCAGTAGGGTACTCAGTAAAGAGGGAACATTATCGAGGATTCTAGAAAATTACTTTCCCCAATACTATTTCCTGTCAGATTCTTTAAAATATTTAGGAAGTATTTGAAATATGGGAATCCTGAGACTCACTTCCAAGTATTACTGAATCAAAAATAAGGAGAAGGAATTGGATTTTAAACTGTGGGCAATGATGGTTTATATCATTCAATTTCTAGAATCACCACTAAACTAGAGTGAAGTTTGTACATCACCCAGAAAAAAGGAAAATATTAAGATCAAACATTAGGAAGTTTTTTTCCTACAACAAACCCACAATTTTTTTTTTCCTGGAAGTAGGAATCTGAGTTCATTCATATAAAGCATAAGCTCCCAAGAGACATTCTACAAAGGAAAGAAATAAAACCTTTAGTTATTAGATATTAGACATTCCAAAGACAAGTTATCCTCACCCAGACAAACCAGGTTTCTGTAGTTCTCTAACATCACATCCCCATACAAATTCTTCTGATCTGAGTCCAGGCGTTCCCACTCCTCCAGAGAGAATTCTATGGCCACATCCCTGAATGTCAACAGTCCCTGAAATAAAAATAATTAACACATTGACCATGTCGCCATGGGCAGAGTTCATCACTTGACCCAAGATGAAATAAGAGAGTTAAGAGAACTGACTGATTTATGAGTGACCTGAAATATTCAATAAGATACTTTTAAACACAGTAATATTTTCTAGCGTATTCTCTAACTGTGGAAAAAGAATGATGTAAGATCCACAAAAGCAGTGTAGATACTATGCCTGTATGGAATATAAAATATAAAACTAAGGCATCAAGGCCAGGCACAGT
Organism: Alouatta palliata; assembly: GCA_004027835.1. Classification (NCBI taxonomy): domain Eukaryota; kingdom Metazoa; phylum Chordata; class Mammalia; order Primates; family Atelidae; genus Alouatta; species Alouatta palliata. The sequence goes on from PVKV010022318.1 coordinate 13,809, forward strand.
GCTTCATGTCTGCAATCCCAGCACTTTGGGATGCCGAGGTGGGTGGATTACCCGACATCAAGAGTTCGAGACCACCCTGGCCAACATGATGAAACTCGATTTCTAATAAAAATGCAAAAAAATTAGCCAGGCCTGGTAGCGGGCCCCTGTAATCCAAGCTACTCAGGAGGCTGAGGCAGGAGAATCGTTCGAACCGGGACGTGGAGGTTGCAGTGAGCCGAGATCGTGCCACTGTACTTCCAGCCTGGGCAACAAGAGCGAAACTTGGTCTCAAAAAACAAAAACAAACAAACAAAAAAAAAACCCCAAAAAATAAAAAACTAAGGCATCAACATAGGAATATATATTTTTGAGAGTTATATTTACATCATCCACAATCAGTTGTGTGTAATTGTCAGGTGGAAAAGTCGTGGTGACTTAGAGGCATACTTCGCAAATTTTATTGTATTCAACAATAAACTGGAGAACTTGGTCAAATGCAGATTCTGATTCAGAAGATCTGGGGTTGGGGCTGTTTCTGCATTTTTAACAAGCTCACAAGTGATGCCAATGCCTCAGGTCCAGAGGCCACACTTTGGAATAGTAGAGAGGTAGAACACTGAGGAAAAAGTTCAGGGATGATGTGGAATTGAGAGTTTTATGAAATTTACAGGTTATAACATAATAGCAGGAACAGCAGAATCCTTTTTTGAACATTTACTATATACTAGATGTCATCCTAGCAGTTCTTCATGTATTGATAAACCATAAAAATAATCTATGTTAAAAACAATAGTATTCTTCCTCTTTCATAAAACATTTTGCCAACCATCCCCCTCTCTGAAGCCTGAAAATTTTTTTTTTGCCAAATAGCTAGTACATAGTAGAGTTTGTATTTTACTCCAGTAGGTAACTTAGAATTCATTTTAAAGGGACATGCAGGCCAATATGCAGAGACAACCATAAAAGGATGTTCAGAGCAGGTGTCATAACTGAGAATGATGACGACAGGAAGGCAGCAACACAAAACTGATCAAACGCTGCTGACGTCACACGCACACACGTACGTAGAAACGGTAACTACACCTACCTGATAAGTGACAGGACATTTCTTAATAAAATTAGGAAATATTTTAAATTGTGTTAAAACTATAAAACTCTTTGTGGATGATCCCTTTTTCTGTTTTTCAAACAAACTGTGAAGACTAATACATACAATGATATAAACTAAAATAAGAGCTTGTTTTTCTGAGTCTGTTTTTTTTCCACAAGTTTTTGTTTTATTTGCTGTGTTATATTTTAGAATTTTAATAGACATATTAATTACATGTTAATTGTTATCTTTCTCTGAAAATACAGAGAATAAGGAGAGTATGCTGTGACATGAGTGAAATAAAAGGAAATCTACAGAACTCAGGCTTGTTTCAGAACTTCCAGTTTCAAAAAACGGGTATCTACAGTCAACAAATGTGAGAGCCTTCACTTTCTAAAGCAACCTATAAGCAAAGGGAAACTAAAAAGAAATGAGAGTCTCTGGATTAGACATGACGGTTTATACCCATCACTCAGTAAATCTCCCTTCCTAGATACTCATTAACAACAAAGAGAAAAATAACTAAATAGTGAAGGAATCTGGCCGAGAGCACCTGAACCAGGTGAATGAAGTAGCATCGGCTGTAATGAGATGAATTGGTATCAGTGCTGATGACCGGATGGACCCATAATCATCGCTGTGACACTAGCGGGGAAAAAAGTAAATCATAATCAGAACATAATAATAAACAGGACCTGGGGGGAAGATGCAGGTGACCATATTTCTTCAAACTGGCCATGTGACCCTACTTAGAAGCCTGGGCTGAGACCCACTTAGCTAAGCATTGCCTCTCAAGCTTCATATGCATACACCTCATTTGGTATTCTGGGGCCTGTGCTAAGTTATATGATTCTCCAGGTTCGGAAACGTTCCATGAATTGGCTTCTTTAAGACCCATTATTAGTAGCACTCAGCTAGAGGTAGTGGGCACAGCACACAGAGTCCCTTACAAGCAATACTCTTAATCACAACACAAATACTTTTCATTCACAGCGACGACCACCAACCACTGTTCTGACAAATCACATCCTTTGCCAGCCATTTAAAGTCTGCAGAGGGCTGGAGGAGACACTAACGTCTAAGTCAGCATTTGGAAAACAGCATGGATACCTGCACTAATGCAGTGTTTACTGAGCTTGTACTATGTGCTCATATTATGTACTGTGCTGGGAACATCACATGGTGTGAGTTAAGCCACATAAACCTCTGGGAAGTGGGTCCTGAGTATCCCATAATTCCCAGCAGGATTTAGATGATGGCCCAGCCTTTCCATTTCTTCTTCTGTTTCCCTGTCACTATAAAAGCTAACTATAGACGGATGGGAGGGATACGGAAAGGAAGGGTGAAGTTTAGTTCATAAGGATTTCTCACTGCTGTCTTTACGTTGACTTTGTTACAACTTGTGGAGCAACTACCGGATCTGCAGGAATGGAAAAAATGTTGCCAGGTGGGATGTCTCTAGAAGCACTGATTTCAAAGAAGAAAAAAATTCAGATCCCTTATTATCTGCTTTGTGGTTTGGGGAAAGTGTGAGCACCAGCTCTGGAGAACCAGCGAGAGCAACCACTCAGAAGTCTGATCTCCAACAAACAGTTCTGTGAGCGTAGGCTCCAAGGTGGGACCAGACCTGAACTAAGCTCAGAAGAGGGTGGATTTGGGCAGGGATGGGACAGAGCAAGGCTAGGGGCAGCGGGCAGGCTCTAGGCTTCCCGTCTCTATGTTGCTGGTTTATTTTCAGTCCTGTCTTTCCTAAGCCTGACCACAAGAACTTGACTCCCAGAGTTTTTCTGATTTTAATTGTTTCATTCTCAACTATTTTGTAAATCCATTAACAAGCAATTTAATCAAAACATGTAGGGCTTCCTGGGAATATTATATTAAAAATCAAATCAAGAGAGAATCAATAGAAATAATAATAACAATAACTACTCTTCTGTCCAGGGGTGGCCCTTCAGGTGGTGACATCAGAACTCACAATGTGAACATAAGGGCAGAGTCCCAAATCAAGCCTAGGTTCCCTGTACACGTCTGTTCTTGCTCCTGACCACATGATGCTGAATTTGGCCATTATCCTTCTGCTCTAGACTGAAAGTTCCTGGATGGTAGGGGCTATGGCTGCTGCATCTGTTTTTCCAATGGACACATGAAATGGAAGAACTGGTTTACCTGTCAGTATGAGTCTCCAGGCTTCCTCTTTGTTCTTCACCCACAAATTAGGAAACTGGAGCAAATCCCATTTGGATACCAAATAAAGAGATTCCTTCTGTGAGTGGAGGGACAAATCCTGGATGACCCATTCTTTTCCCTCTGAGACGGAAAGATTAGATCCTGTGGACAGCCTGACCTCAGCCTACACAGGACATCACCAGATGTCTCAAGGATTCCCAGGTGCTGGTGAGAGAGTCCCTGGTGATCCCACGCTAATGCCCCAATAGTGATTTGGGAAAGACTCAACAGAAAAGACTGACAAAAGACAAAAGGTCTGTTTAGCTGTTAGAATGATTTAGACATATTTCTAAAATGCAGAAAAAATTTACACATAAAATTTTCTACAGTAAACGCTTCAAAAAAAAGGAGAGAAACATGCCTTCCCTTATTTTCAAGAAGGGTCAATCTTGTATTTCTAATATGTATTTGTTCTTACAACTGTGAGATCTGGGGGCATAATCTTGAATTCATGGACATGTGAATTCCAGCAGGCACTGGATTCAGGCACCTGAGGATTGGCCTTGGACACACTGTGTGCACCTAAAAAGGGGTTTGTGGGCCAGATATGGTGGCTCACGCCTATAATCCCAGCCCTTTGGGAGGCAGAGGCAGGTGGATCACTTGAGCCCAGGAGTTCGTGATGAGGCTGGGCAACATAATGAGACACTGTTTCTACAAAAATTGGCTGGGTGTGGGAGCACACGCCCGTAGTCCCAGCGATTCAGGAGGCTCAGATGGGAGGATCACCTGGGCCCAGGGAGGTCGAGGCTGTATGAACCTGCCACTGCAATGCAGCCTGGGTGACAGAGTGAGACCCTGACAGGGTTTGTGGGGAAGTAAATGGCAGAAGAAGGGAAGGTGCAACTAAGAACACACGCATGGGGGGCAGTGCAGAATTGGTGGAAGGACTGGTTTATGCTACAGATACTGGCCCAGGTGGTGCTATGCTCTGACTTATTCCTGTGTCCATGCTGGCAGATGAGATGACGACTGGGTGGTCCACAAGCCTTGGTTGATGGAGGGACTGGGTTGCTGCTGCAGTTCAGGGACTGGGGGCAAGGATAAGCCAGGAGTCTTTTAGGGACTTGTATGGGAATTATGACAGGAAACTCTAGGAGAAAAGGTACTATGGGCACAATTCCTGAGGGTCACATCTTGTCCCAGAAGAGCTGTGGCCACGTCAGTGCCTAGTGGGTGTGTTCAGGAGTGGGTGGGATTATGTGGTGGCAGCACAGTGGGGGCAGGGCTCTGTTCTCAGAACTTCTTCCCTATCTGTCCTCAGTTGACTCTCCCTGGGAGGAGACGTGGAATCACAGGACTATGTGTAGGGTGACAGCCTGTGTGCAGGGGAATAGAGCCTCCCTTCTAGAGACACCCAGAGTCTCTCTCCAGCCCAGGTCCCTGTGCTGTCTTTTTCTGACACTAAATGTGTGGAGTTTGCTGAACACCAGCCAATTCTCCAACACCAACTGGTTGTCCAACAACTCAATTCTGACATCCCCAGAGGCAGCACAGACCCCACAAGGTCAGAGTTCACTGCCATGACACTGCTGCTACTACAGACGCCAGTCACAATCCCCAGGGGTTCATCTGTACTTCAGGGCTACTGCCTATAAATTGGGGCCTCCCATAATCCCCTACTCAAGTTCATTCATTTTATACAAGGACTCACAGAACTCAGCAAAGACCGTAATTGCATTGGCCAGTTTATTATTAAAGATACAAGTCAGCCAAATGGAAGAGATGTATAGGGCAAGAGAGAGCGGTGGGGAAAGATGGGGTGGGCAGTTAACCCTGGTAAGCAGCTGTGATTAAAGAAATCCCCCTTCCTTTGTGTTCTCCAAGAGCAGCTTACTGTAAAGAATCACTCTTCCCTTTAGGACTTAGATGATGTTCCCTATTTTAGGTATCACAAAGCCACAGACTCTCCTATTTCCCTTTTTTTTTCCTCCTCATAAACAATTAAATAAAGAGTTTTGCCTTCGGTGGTCAGAATAAAATATGTGTTAACCAAACTTGCTTAAGTTTCTCTCCTTCTCCAGGACCCTGAACTTTGTCCCACCCACAGCCTGAGCCAATAGTCAACCCCTCTTTATGCCCCTCCAAAGAACAAGCTGACTTAGGGTGAAACATTCTCTGATCTGGGGTCTGATTTTGCCCCAGATTTGTGCCCTTCCCCTCCCAACTTTAATCATGTTTGCTCCTCCCTATGAAAGAAAGGCCCTTTCTGCCTAAACCGTGAGATCCACAAAAATCTTACAGTTGGTGCTTTCCTCCTCTTGCAATATTCCTTTAGAATTAAGGAACTTCTTACCTAAATCCAGATGCTTTATTTGACAAAGTCAAGAAACAGCCCCAAGACGCTAACAATTCCACCCTCAGAAAGAGCCTCCCAACCTCCCTTCCAGCCCAACCTCAACCACATCTGCCTGTGAATCTGAATCCCCCACTTTCCAGAACTCTGCAGCTTCTCCCAGTCCAAAGGGCTCCCCCATGGCTGCTGTGAATCTCAGGGACACCTGAAGGGGACACTACGTAGGAGGAACTAACTGGGCCTTCAGTGACCTGCTCTTGCAGGCTCAAAGAAGACTGAGGTCTTCTACTTCCCAGTCAGGGTTATTCCACACACGTGCTTCTCCCTTCGCAGGCTCTGTCCCTTGGGTCCATCCAGGTGGGCTGCCTTCTTCCCATCTCATTAGCTCTCCACAGCATCTAGTGAGCTCTAAAACCTACCCCAGGATAGCAAACGTCAGGCCCTCCTCCACTCTCCCAGCATTGCACACCTTCTAGTGAGTGCTGCCAATCCTACCTCTACTGAAGGGACAGGGCAGGTGCCCAGCAGTCAGATGTTCAGTGACCTCACAGGTTTCAGGAAAAAACCACAATCACTCAAACACAGTATCTATAGAAAGGAAGGAAACTGTACCACACTTAAACTTTATGCCTCAAAAGGAAAAGCCGAAATATCTCTTTCAGGCAATAAACGTGTCATTTAATTACTTCCATAACAGCAGATTATTTAGTATACGTGAACACTTCTAGGAGGTGTCAAGTCCTGTCTCATAAAATTTGGCATTAAACTCGGACATCCAGATAGCTGCAGAATATGGAACACAGGTATCCACTGTCACAATTCCTCCACTCTGCAAAAGAGAGAACCTGATGTTTTAATGAATGTTTGTAATTGATCAATTAATCCAGCACACTTTCTGTGGAAATGCATTCGTTTTCTACAGCCATAGTGGAAGAGAGATTGTCCCTATTCCTTTTCCCTGGCAGCATTCAAAAGCTGAGCCCTGGGATTTTGAAATCGCCACTCCAGAGGACCCTAAACCACAAACCACGGTGGCAGGCTTCCCATTTCACCAATCGCTGTTTGCTCAAATAAACTCTTTAACGCTTTAAGGGTGACTCCCTTTAATTTTTTTTTTTTTTAACTGAGTCTCGCTCTGTAGCCCAGGCTAGACTGCAGTAGAGTGATCTCGGCTCACTGCAACCTCTGCCTCCCGGGTTCAAGGGATTCTCCTGCCTCAGCCTCCCGATTAGTGTGGACTACAGGCGCGTGCCACCAAGCCCGGCTAATTTTTTGTATTTTTAGTAGAGACGGGGTTAATTCCTGACCTCTTGATCCGCCGGTCTAGGCTTCCCAAAGTGCTGGGATTGCAGGCGGGAGCCACTGTGCCCGGCCACTCTCTTTAATTTGTTAAGAGGAAAAAGGAGCGACTGGGGACCCTACGGGGCACAGTTTCTTGTCACACACCACTCACACGCCCAGCCGGGGTCTCACCTGAGACCTACCCCGTCTTCACGGCACAATGTGAAGAGACTCGGGGCTGCGGCGCGGAGCTGCCCAGAGGCGGCTCTGGCCAGGGCCAAGGTCGCCCCGCGGGGTCTGGACGGCACCAGAGTGGTCCCGGTTGCCTGCCCAGCCGCCATCTTGTTGCGGAGGGGACCGAGGGCCGAACTGCTCCCGCGGGGGGACTTGGAGCCCAGACCCCGGGGTTGACCGCGGGGAGGCCCGATGCCCCCACAGAGGGCTCCTGCCGCTTCCGACCGCCCCGCCCCCTCCTGTGGGGACCCCCGACCCGGCACATTCACCATTTCCCAGCTTCCGGGATGTCCTGGCGTCTTAGCTACAGATCTCCCAGTGCCTGCAGGTCACAGAGCAAAAGAGGCTCTGTTTTGTCGCAGAACGCGAAGCCGGCTGGGCCTCTGGGATCGAAGGACTCGGAGCCACGGTGAGGAGACCCGAGCTCTTACTGTAGCTGACAGAGGCCCCAGCCAAATCCCGGAAGCTGCCCCTGCTCTCAGGCTGCTCCGATTGGACGATTTCCACTCCAGCGCCCCTGATTGGGTAAGGCTCCAGACCCCGCCCCTCACCAGTTCATTCTTGAATGGCAGATCGGCTCATTGAAGTGGGGCCGCCTGCTGAGGGCATTACAGCTAATTTTTTTGGGGTGAGCTGGGACTTGAAATGCACTTGCTTTCCCTTACCTGGTTCTGCTTGTATAAGGCATCTTATTAGCTAATTAAGTTTAAGAAGGAGAGCATTTGGACACCTTTAAAACAACCTTTTTTTTTTTTTTTTAGGGAGTCTCCCTCTGTCATCCAGGCTGGAGTGCACTGGCGAGATACTGGCTCACTGCAACCTCCGGGTTCAAGGGATTCCCCGCCTCAGCCTCCCGAGTGGCTAGGACTACACGCGAGTACGACCACGCCCGGCTAATTTTTTGTATTTTTGGTAGACACAGGGTTTCACCGTGTAAGCCAGGATGGTCTCCATCTCCTGATCTCTTGATCCGCCTGCGTTGGCCTCCCAAAGTTCTGGGATTACAGGCATGTGCCACTGCGCCTGGGCTAAAACAACTCTTAAACTGTTTTAATAACACAGGAAAGACCCTCATCCCATCCCTTAGCACCTCTCTCAACACACCTTACGCCACTGCTCAAGACACAACTGTGAGACTGTAGAGGGAACTGCTGGGGGTTTGGGGAGCATGCAGTCGCCAAGGCACTGATGGCTTCCCTTGGGTGTCACTCAAAATCTCGAGGTCAGGAACATCTTTTTATCAGTTGGCTCAGGGAAACTAACAGACATGAGGATTGGAATTTTTTTGTTCTTTTCTGAATTCCCAAGAAATAAAGGACGATCCAAACATCCCAAAAGGCATTCAATTATACGTGAGGCTGAGGGCCTCCCTGGTCTGGAGAGGGATGGCCTGACAGCAGCCACCAGCTGCAGTGAGCTGAGATAATTGTAGGAAGTAAGAATAAATAAAAGGTTCCTCTTCAAAGCTTTCCTCTTAGGTCATTACGAATAAGTTTCTTCAAAGGTTACTTTAAAGCTTTTGCTAATAATCTTAAAGTAGCTGTTAGTCATAATAAAGAAATAAGTGCATCCTGTGTTCCTAGTTCTTACACTTTAACATAAATATTTGCCCTGACATTCCTGGACAAGCCCAGGCAAGTCTTAGGTCATAGCTTATTCCCCTTCCTTATTTGAAAATGTTAATCGCTTCTCTAAGCATTCCTTATTACTTCCTCTTTTCCTTTGTTCTCCTCTGCCTGTAGCACTTTAGAAAATTTCCAAGATTTTAGCCAATTGAGTCAAGCATAGAATGTGAGGTCCTGTTCCGGCCAATGGAAACTGGATACAGCAGTGGGGCAATTGAGTCATGTTACGAAAGTTATAAATGTTCCTGTCTCCCTTGTTCAGGTGTGCTCTCATGGCAAGACTGCTGGCAAGTTGCACCTTTCCTGCAGGAAGTAAAACTAGGCTTGCTGAGCGATCCATTGTCTCAGTGTGGATTCCTCCCAACTTTATAAATCTGTTTCCAACAATAGCCCCACTGCAATGAGCCTTAAACTTGCCCACTTGTAGACCGGCCACCTCCACACACCCACTTCTTACTTCACAGGCTGTTCCTCAGGTCCATTACGGTGGGCTGCCTTCTTCCCATCTCATTAGCTCTCCAGAAGCATCTAGTGAGCTCTAAAACCTACCCCAGGATGGCAAACGTCAGGTCCTCCTCCACTTTCCCGGCACTCATGCCGTCTGGGGAGTGCTGCCAATCACACCTCAACTGAAGGGACAGGGGCATGTGCCCAGTCAGATGTTCAGTGACCTAAAAGGTCCAGCATGCCCAGGGCCTGGCCCTACAGTCTAGCACCCCTGCCCCACCTGGCCTTCACTCCAGCCTTTTTTCTTCTGTCACCAATGACGGGATGTTCACCTGTGCCACAATCCCATGAGTCTAGTGACTGGGCCAGGTAAACCCCAACTGAGTGCCTCTGACTCCAGCCTCTTACCTCCCACTCAGGTGACAGTACAAGCATAACCTTGAATTTGACCTAATTTATACAGATTCCTCTCCTAGTAACCTGACCACAGCCCTCACAATCCAATGAGACTGGGACAGCAGGTTTCAAAACCTCACTTTATTCCAATGTGAAATGAAGACACGATGGTTTAAAAATGAGAAAAAGTTCCTCATCAGCTGTGGGGGTGCTCCACTTGCCAGCTATGCCCACCCCCTCTGAAACAAGGTGTCCGGTGACACTATACCCATAAGCAGCTATCTGCAAAGCCCCAGGCAAAGATCACAGCTGAATGTGACTACCTAGGGCTCACAGGGTAGTAATCTCCTCCCTCAGTCCAGGCTTTGACAGCAGGCACAGACAGGTGAAGAGAGGGTGCAACTGTGGCCTGTGGGGTTCCCTGCCACCCCCAAAGCTAGTCTCTGTAGAAGGTGCTCTGTGGCCAGAAGGGTGGCTCCACAGAGAGGTGACAACTCCTCCTGTGTCTGTAACCTTTCCCCAGGATCCATGATTCGACCCTGGTTCCCCAGGCTCTTTACCCACCCCACCCTCCCTGTGTCAGGCAGCTCAGGTTAAAATGGGGAGAATGATATATTCAGACTGTAGATCCCAAAGTTATGTCCATCTAGGGTACAGGGAGCAGGAAGGCCAGTCAGAGCCTGTGGCAGCACCTCCTACTGGGCTTGAGGGCAAACAGGCCAGGGCTGGGCACAGGGACATCTGGGGGACCACCACTGACAAACCTGTTCCCCTCAGCCTGGAGCTACCACGAGGCCAATCATGATTAATAAAAGCACTGTAGACTTCAACCTGCCACAAATCTAAAGTGCACCCCAACCCCCAGCCCTGCCACAGAGCTCTGGCTCCCTATGTTTTCTGGCTTACAACTTAGACATTAAGTCAGGTTGGGCCTGGGAGTTGTGGCAGTAAAAGCAGCAGCCATAATGTCGACCATGCAGATGAGCTGAGAAATCCCATCTGCACGTCATCCACTCAACTGTCTTGGGACGATGTACAGGCAGGGAAGGACAGATCAATACTCTTAGCCATGGATGTACTCCACACCCCTGCTGGAAGATCGGGAGGCTGAGGGAAAAATGGGGAGCCCGAGGGGCCCCTCAACCATTCATGGGACCTCAATTAGGCCTTTGCATTACATATTCACTGAATCAGTGCAAAAGCATCTTTTAGTGGGGCATTCAGGCTGGGGTCCCAGGAGGATGGTAGGGGTGGAACATGGGAGAGGGGCTGCCCCTTCTCCTGGAGTCTGCATCACTGATAACAGGGCCGCTGACTATCTGTCTGTCTCTCCTCCCTCTTGAACCCTGCAAGCTCAAGGAAGAAGGTTCCTTGGCAGCCACAGGGCGGGGAGCTCAGTTCCCCGTTGGCTCAGGCTCAGTGGCCATAGGCTCCTCAGCCCTAGCTCTGTTTTTTCTTTTTGTTTTTTGAGACAGGGTTTCACTCTATCACTCAGGCTGGAGTGCAGTGGCACAATCATGGCTTACTGCAGCCTGGACCTCTCAGGCTCAAGCGATCCTCCCACCTCAGCCTGCTGAGTAGCTGCAACTACAGGTTGCGCCACCACACCTGTAGTTGCAGCTATTCAGGTGTACTTTTTTGTAGATGGGGTTTTGTCATGTTGCTTGGGCTGGTCTCCAACTCTTGAGCTCAAGTGATCCGTCCGCCTCAACCTCCCAGAATGCCCTATCCCTGTTTTACTGGACTCCTAGAGCTAGTGGCACTGCACCACCACTGCTATCAGATTCTCCTAGTCTTCTGGCTGAGAAGGTGGGAGAGCAGGTGGGTGTCAGACTGGGCCAGGGCCCTCGGCCCCCCTCTAGCTTGGCTAAACTCCCACTTGGGACAGATCAGGCTCTGTGCCTTATTCAGTGAGACGTGTGGAACAAGTGCTTCCCTCACAAAAGCAGAAAGATCCCTAATTGCTGACAGTCAGGATTCCATGCATTTGACTCGGCTGAGGGCCCAGCTGCCTCTCACCCTCACACCCAGTTCCAGTCACTGCACTCTGTGGCCTCGCCACTACCAGACTGGGTGTAGACAATGGGTGTGGGGCAGGGCTGCTGACACCCCTGGCTGACCAAACCCCTTTCCCACAATGAGGGGAGAAAAGGCGGGAGGTTGGGGGCTCCCAAAGGCAGCACTGCTTGTGTCAGCACCGCAGGAATCCTCAGAGCCTGCTCCTAAGGCACATTTTGCACTGGAGCAAGAGGCAGCTGGGGAAGGAATAAAGCCACTCCTTAGGAACTGAAATGGAAAATCACCAAGAAATATTGTTAAATGAAGTAAACAATAATAACCTTCATCCGTGGCAGGCCACACTTTCAAAGGAAAAAAAGAGAGGGAAAGAGATCACATGGGGTATTTCTGGAAGCATTCACAAGGAACTTCTCACACTGGTTGCACTTTTCAATTTTGAGCCATGTCAGCATATGACATATCTTAAAACACTGAAGGCCAACTTCTAAGTAGCGAGCTGTGGAGGGGCCTCAGCAGAGAGGAATGAGGAGGATCTCACTGATGACCTGGAGCTGCTCTAAGACGCTGGCCATGCTGGGAGCTGTGAACCGAGGGGCTGCAGGGAGGATGAGCTGTGAGTGAGGCTCATCCTACTTGGGCTGGGTGGGGGCCCGGATCCACCCATGGACACACCTGAAGGGGCAGGACGCTGGCACTGCAGCCGACAGGTAGATCCTGTTCACGGTGCACTGCTGGGCCGTGGCCTCCTGGGCCAGGCCCTTGAGGTTCTGACCCAAAAACAGGGGAGAGAGCAGAGGCAGGAAAGGATCAGCTGCCCACAGGTACAGTTCGGCCCGTCAGCTCTGGCACAGCCCACCTGGGCCTAATAGATGCTGTTGGCTTCCTTCTCCTGCTGCAACCAGAACTCAGCTTTGCTCTCACAGACCCAAACAAGGTGGTGGCTGCCAGATCTCCCCAGAAAGGAAGAAGACAGTCAGAGTATGGAGGTGAGGGATAGGGGGGGCCCCATCAGGCCAGGACTCTCAACAGAGACAGGAATGCCACTGGCTTCTGAAAAAGAGTTACTTGTGTGTAGGTCATTTAACATGGTCAACTCCTAAGCACGGAACACCAGCAGCAGCAACACTCCGGGACTGTGACCTTCACAACCACCCAGCGACTTCCAAATGCTCCTTAGGAGAACAGCACAGCTCAGCTGGGCCACTGGTTTGACTGCTCGCTAGCTTGCAACCAACACAAAGCTCCTGATCTGCATCTGGGAGGCTGATGGCAGGGCGGGTGGGGGATGGGGAAGGGGCTCTAGTGAGTGTGGCCAGAACGAGGGCTGCTTCACTGTGCAGAGCTTCTCTCCTCAACGATCCAGCCCCAGAACAACCCAGGGCGCCCGTGCCCCCAGCAGGGTGCAGCTCCAGCCTCACAGGGCTGCTCCTCACCTGTGCTCCACGGAGGCGTTTGTGCCTGTGGGTGCAGGGGAAGCCGCCATGGGAGCACTCCTCCGGCAGCTCCTTGCGGGGCACAGGCAGGAAGCTGAGGTCAGGGGGAGGGGGCGCAGCAGGCAGAGAACGCAGTGGCACCTGTCATTGCCAGTGACGTCCTTGCCTTCACCAAGAAGAGCTCCACCTCCTTATCACAGTGGTTGAGCACACAGTGTCACAAAGTCTGGAGCAGCTAACTCGTGCTTCAGCAGCTCCAGGCATCACGGGGGCCACACCACTGTTTTGCAAAGTCAGTGGAGCCACAGATGACACTCTGCTCCTGGTCCCACACCAGGATACCAGGGATGAGGGGAACCTGACCCAGTAGCTGCGGTCATCCATCTCCACCGTGTACAGTGTGTCCAGAACCTCCAGGTCCACTGCACTGTGTGACTGCTGACCATTCAGGTCACTGGTGAATACTATGGAGGCCACCACGTCCCCAGCAAAGTCCTTGTAGTGGCCACTGACAACAAAGCCCAGGCTGAAGACGATATGGCTCCAGACGAACATCTGCAGCTTGGTCACCTCACTGGGGCTGATGGCCATGAAGATGCCCCTCACTACCATGGTGCCCCATGTGGCTGCCACCCTGAACTTGCTGTGTGCCTGGGAGGGGCCGAGACTGCGAGGGTGAGGCCGCGCCCACAAAAGCCTCAGGCTACATCCACCTGTCCCAGCTCACCAAGATGGGGGAGGCAGCCAGGCCTGCCTTGGGAGCCAGGGACTCTTGCCTCAGTTTCCTTATATTTAGAGAAGAGCAAGAAAACCATTTTTTGAAAAAACCAAACACTTAAGGAGGCGCAGAGCTTAGTGGCCAACAAGGAGTGCGAGGGCTGAGGCAGGTTTGGGATCCCCCAGTCATGTGCCCTGCGAACCTGGGCAGGTAACTTCAGACCTAGTTTCTCATCTACACAACAAGGATGACAAAACGTACTGATATTTACAAGGGGACCAGAAGATTATAGGAAATGATGCTTATAAAGCACTTGGAATCATCCTGGTAAAGTTAGTACCCAAGAAATTACAGTACCCAAGAAATTACTTATTCCATGATCATCTCTAGGCAGTAAGTTTAGGAGAGACTTTTTTAAACAATTATTTTGTCCTCATTTCTCTCAGAAACAGCATTAATGACGTTTAAACCCCAGCGATCTGAAAGTGCTACGTCAATGAGCCCCTGCCCTAGAAGGGCCATGTTGGGCACCGTGTGCTCAGGGAAGGGCCCCATGGCACTCAGTGGAAGGTGGGAAGCTGGATGGCCCTGGCCGCTCAGCCCAGACAGCAGGTAGAGCCTTCTCCTCCCAGGGACCCAAAGTCTGAAAGAGGCCAGAGAAAGGTGCCGGGATGGTCTGCCAGGAAGCAGAAGGCTGGAAGGCCTTCAGGGCACCTGACAGGGCTTGGATTGTGCCAGCTTCCCTCGATTTCCTCCTATGCATAAGAAAACCTTCCAGCAGGAGGCAGGTGGGCCTGAGGCTGTGACGCTGCCACTCACTCACCAGGGGTTTCGGGCCCCTTGAACATGGCTCTTTCTTGCAGCAGCTGCTCAGGTCGGTTCTTGTTGGCCAGGTCCCTCACTGTCTGCAGCTCCTCGTTCCAGTTCTGGGGCTGCAGAGGGACCAGGGAGGGAGACATGTGCTCAGCCTGTGGACTACATCCTGCTCTGGGAAGTCCCTTCTCCTCCCTTCCCCTGGACAGCTCCAGATTCCCCAGTGAGCAGACCCGCATGGAGCCTCAGGGAAGTGCACAGAACCCCACCTGGCACCCAGGAAGGAAGGGGTTCCCAGTGAGGTCAGGGCCAGGCCTCAGGCTCCTATGCAGGACTGTGCTCCTCACAGCCCAGCCTCAAGGTGCAGGCGACTCTCCACACATGCAGTCCATAGTGTGTTCCATCACAGGGGCCATGTAGCTGCATGCCTGGTATGGGGTGACCCCCTTGTGAATGGGTGGTGCTGGACCCGATGGCAGGCAGGGGAAAGGGAGATGGGGCCGCTCACCCATCTCAGGGCCCTGCCACCTGTGTGCTTAAGTGCAGGACAGAGCCTGGCCCCACTGACTCTTCCCACAGCCTAAGAGCAACCCTGGGGCAGAGGAGAGAGAGATGGAAGAAATGGGGAGGGAGATGGAAGAAAGTGGGGAGGGAGAACGGCAGCCTTGCTCTTGCCCTTGCCTAGTGCCAAAGGCTGAGTGCCTGAGGTCAAATGGCCTTTTCCTTCCTGAAGGGGTGCTCCAGGGCCAAAGCCTGTGAGTGGAGAGGACATGAGAGGGCCTTGCCCGGCTCCCCACCAAGCTACCAGCTTGTAAGTCCTCTGGGTTGGCTCTGTCCCTGGAGAACACCCAATACCACCACCACCCCCATGTGACAGATGGTAAGGTCGTGGCCCAGAGAGAGGTGACTTGTCTGAGGACGCACAGCAAGAGGCTGGGGAGTCCTGGGACCTGACACTCCTCACTCCTTTCCCTCAACAGGGCTGGCAGGCCCAGCTGCTAGCTGTCCTCTAGCAATAAGGCAGTGACCTGAACCTGGACTTCATTCCCAGGTCCACCACGTTAGCAGAGTGACCCCCAGCAGGGCCCAGAGCCCTCCATTTCCTGCCTACAGCATGGGGCCAGGAGGAGCCAGGGCAAGGCTGGGCTTCCCACCCTCATCTTCCCCAGCAGGCTCAGGTCCTGGTCCCCAGCTCCCCTTCTCCATCATACCTGCAGGGAGAAGGGCTTGATCCCAGGGCCAGGATCTCCACAGAAAAGCCTGAATCCTGAATGGTGACTTCCTATTTGGTGGTGTCATCTCCTGGCTTGGCCTCATCTAGCCCATGCTCCCCAGGGCGGCTCAGCCTCCTCCTTCCTCCTTCAGGCTCCTGCTCCTTCACGCTCTCCAGGCAGTTCCCATTCAAGAACATGAGTGATGGTGGCTCTGGGAGTGACAAGAAAGGCACTGAGTCAGATGGGCCTCACTGCTGAGGGAGGGCTGTCTGCCTCACCCCTCCTGGGTGGGTACGAGTTGTATGGAACAGTGTGCCCGTGCCTATGACTTGTGCCCTTCTGAGTCTCAGTCCCAGAGTTCCAGCTCGGTGCGCCTGCAGGCCGCTACCTTCTCCCTTCCACATCCCGTGCCTCCTTCCTCCACTGCTCCTGGACCCACCACAGTCTGGCTTCCACCTAAGCTCATGTCCAAAGCACTCTATCAACATCACCAGGCCTCAAGGGCTTCTCCAGCCCAGTGGCATCAGTCCACTCAGCAGCACCCAGGCCATGGCTCATTGCTTCCTCCTCCTCCCTAACCAATGCCACACCCTCGTCCACCCCTCGCCAGCTCCATCCTCTTCCATCAGTCCTGAGCTAGGGGTGTTGGGCCCCAGCCTCTCATTTTCACCTCATCCTCTCCCACAGCTTCAAAGGTCCTCCCATTTCCCAGCTCTCATAGCCAAGCCTGGCCTCAATCAGGCTTTTCAGATCGAGGAGACAGCTGCCTCCTGGGCATCAACATGTGACTCTCCCTTCAGTATCATCAAAGGCTCATCCTGCAGGGATGAAATTCATCTTCCTCCACAAACTGGTCTCTGCTCTGCAAAGGCCCCCCACTCCTTATGAAGTCACCCACCCTCAATCTCTCATCTCCTATCTCAAGAGTGCTGCTTGGAACTCTTTTAAGAAGTGCACTGCTCACAAAATCAAGCTGCCTTTTTATTTTTATTTGAGACAGAGTCTTGCTCTGTCACCCAGGCTGGAGTGTAGCAGCATGATTTAGACTCACTGCAACCTCCACCTCCTGGGTTCAAGCGATTCTCCTGTCTCAGCTCCCAAGTAGCTGAGACAGGCATGTGCGGCCACCATGCTTGGCTAGTTTTTATATTTTTAGTAGAGACAGGGTTTCACCATGTTGGCCAAGCTGGTCTTGAACTCTTGACCTCAAATGATCTGCCTGCCTCGGCCTCCCAAAGTGCTGAGATTACAAGAGTCAGCCACCCTGCCGGGCCAAAATCAAGCTTCTAAAGCCAGTGCTCTCAGGCACCAGCCTAAAGGCAACCCCAGCTCCTGCCGCTCCTCCACTGAGGTCTACATTCCCCAAATCACAGAAGCCTGAGAATACCTGACGCCTGCCCTCTCACCTCTGTGCTTTTCCATGCTGCCCCTGACATCCCATTCTGTCGGGCAAACACTGACTCGCCCTTCAAGTCCTAGGTGAAAGTGGCTACAGGTGAACTCTTGCTGCCCACCTGCTGCCGATCCTCCTTCCCAGAAATCAGTGGAGCCCCAGGAGGAGGGAACTACTCTTCTGATCTGTCCACAGCCTTGACCTCCAAAGTCTAGATGTGGATGGAGTAGAATAAAGGCAAACTTTTTATTTTGCTATTTGGCCTTGGCCCTAATGGTCAGGCTGCATCTGCTTGAAATCTACAATAAAGAGCAAATAGTTGGCAATGTTGTGAATTACAGAGGGGAAGCCGGAAGTTGAGAAGCAGGGGAAGGAAGTGAAAATTTAGAATTTTACTGCAAGCCTTAGAAGAATTAGGTTGGGGGAACAGGGTAGTGGATTTGAGACCCTACTTGCCATACAAATGCAGGGAAAATCCGTCCCCCTGTGGAGTGTTAAAATAATTAAATAGGAGGAACTTACACTGAAATGGCTGTAGTGCCCTGGGTTTCTACCTAAGAAAACC
The DNA here is from genome assembly GCA_004027835.1 of Alouatta palliata. Taxonomy (NCBI): domain Eukaryota; kingdom Metazoa; phylum Chordata; class Mammalia; order Primates; family Atelidae; genus Alouatta; species Alouatta palliata. Next base: position 31,541 of record PVKV010022318.1, read on the forward strand.
AAAACGTAACTCATGCATTTCTTATAAATAACTAAAGGAAAACAAAATATTCTTAATTAACCATAAACCACCAATTAACCTTTGATTACATAACCAGGAAATTTCTGCCTGGACAGTTCAAATAAGGGGACTACATAACTGTAGCCAATCAATTACTGAATTGGGTTTGCTTCCTCATGCACCTTACAAAACCCTTTCCTTCAAGCCCCTTCGGTGCACCCAAACCACAATCCATGGTTGTGGCTTCCTGATTCACGAATCGTTATTTGCTCAAATAAAATCTTTAACGTTTTAACCAAACCTGTTTGACTTTTACAAAAGAAAGGAAGGACCAGGGACGCCATGGACCACAGCTCCTCCCAAGCCCGGACCCCGCACCAGAAGCCGGGTTTCTCCCTTAAGGACCCTCCCGTCATCACCGCACAAAGTGGGGAGACGCGGGGCTGCAGGCACGGAGCTGCCCCGAGAGGGCTCCGGGCAGGGCGGAGGTCGCCACGCAGAGATGGGACGGGACGGGATGCCCGGCGTCCCAGCTGCAGGCCCAGCCGCGCCGTGCGACCCAGGAGACTCCGGATCCAGACTCCAGAGCTGCCCGGGGGAGGCCCGGGTCGCCGCCGGTTCCCGCCGGCCCCCTGCCGCGTCTCGGGAAGCTCGGCCCCGCAGACTCACCATCTCTCGGCTTCGGGAGCGCCCCGGTATCCTCTCTAGGGACCCTCCAGTACCTGCAGGACACAGGGCAAAGGAGGCTGCGGAATGAAGGAGAAAAAGCAGCTGAGACCAACCAAGCAGGTACGCGCACTTGTAGGAGGAAAAGTCCAGCCCAGAACTCAGAAAGCGCTTCCCCCTTGCCGGCTGCGCGCCTGATTGCCCAGGCTCGACCACGGACCCGCTGATTGGATAGGGTTCCAGGCCCCGCCCCCTCGCCCCCTGAGTGACAGGAGATGTGATCCCAGGTGTGGCTGATTGAGGCCTGAATGAACGATTGCTGTCTGTGCCCTTTTCAGGCGGGGCTGACTTCCTGTGCTGGGCCCTGGAGCGGACAGGAACATTGGTATCAATTTATGAGTAATATACGTAATATTTAAAATTGGAAATTATATAATAACGATTCTTCTAAAATTTCGGATTTCATAACCTTCATGGCCTCTGGTCCCTTGAGGAGGTAGCATGAGATTTGATAAGGGAGGGAGTCCTCTAAGTCAGAAACGTCCCATAGGAATGAGCCGCATGTGACATTTACAGTAGTCTAGTGGCGTCATGAAAGGAAAACAGGTGATGGTAATACTTTAGCCAAATAGATCCAAAATATTATCACTTAAACATATGAGCAATATAAAATTATTAATGAAGGTGTTTGGGTACTAAATCTTTTAAAGTCACTCCGTATTTAAATCTCTAGCACATGGCACTTCCAACCAGCCCCATCCAAAGAGCTCAGCAGCCCCACGTGGGCAGTGGCTGCCACATTAAAGAGCAGCTCCAAAGGCCCTGGCGTGTCTAACCTCAGGGAGGTCGAGGGCCTGGACCCCCTTTCCTGCCAGAGGTGAGGGAACACCCTTATCCTGCCCATCTCTCTCCTTGCACCCAAGGGTGGGAGAGGGCCCAGTGAGACAGATGGGGCTGCAGTCAGGAGGTGTCCATAGGTCAACCACTGCTGCGCACCTGCTGCTGGGCAGGGGCCCCTCACCCCCTCACCCTTCTAAAGGCCAGACAGTGAACAAAGAGTGTAGGGCTTCAGGAAGAGAAACCTGCCTTCAGATCTGTCCACAGCCTTGACCTCCAAAGTTTGAATGTAGTGAGAATAAAGGCAAACTTTTTATTTTGCAATTTGCCTTTGGCCCTGCTGGTTAGGCTATGGCTGCCTGTATCCTCCTGTGGTGTGAGGACTGTGTGAGTTTAAGCACCAAGCATGTCAACATGCACTTCTGTATAACTTATCCCCATCTAACAAGAGGCCCCGCTTTAAAGGGAAAAGGAAATCAGTACCTATACAGTGCCTGTTTGCCAGGTAACTAGTAGTAACCAACCTGTTATTAGAATCCTGGGATCCTGACTGCACAGGTGTATGTATCAGTTAGCTATTGCTGTATAAAAAACTACCCTAAAACTTATTAGCTCATGACTGGGATGATCAGTCATTTAGGCTGGACTCAACTGGGCCATTCTTCTGGTCTCGCCTGGGTTCCTTCAGGCATGTGTGGTCAGATGCTGGTTGACTAAGTGACTCTGCTTCTGGGGGTGAGCTGGCTGTCAACTGGGGCACCTTGGTTTTCCTCCCCGTGGAAGCTCATCCTACAGCAGGCTGACATGTGCTTGTTCTCATGGAGGTGGCAAGTCCTAAAAGAAAAATCAGAAGCATTCAAGGCCTTTCATCCCTAGACCCCAAACTGTCACACTGCCATATTTGTAGCTTTCTATTGCCTAGAACAAATAAGGCCAGTCCAGATCCAAGCGTCAGGAAACAGATTCTGCCTCTGTTGGAGAAGCTGTAAAAGCATATTCCAAAGGGCATGGATACCAGAGGGGATGCAGAATTGCTGCCATCTTGGCAATCTGTATCATTCTGCCTTTTCTTACAACGAGGTTTATATAACTGTTCCAAGTCAAGGAACTCGTCCAAAGTGCTACAGCTACTAAGTGGCTGAACTGGGACTCAGGATCAGCTTTGCGTGACTCCAAAGCCCAGGCACCTCCATAGACCTGACAATTCAAGCAGCTTCCCTAGGCCTGTGAGATCCTGAAAAGTGACTCTTCTGCAGTAGGATAAAGGTTCTTTTGAGATGCTCATCCTTCTAGTACGCTTCACAGTTGGGAAGAATCTCCACCAGAGAATGCTTCTGAAATGTCTTGGAAACATATTGAATATTTTGGCAGAATGGCTTGACAGCTGAGTTTAAAAAAATCAAGGCATAACTTTTCACTTCTTATCATAGGAGAGATTTGAAAGCTCATATAATGCACTGAACATGTGTGCAAATTATTTTCATCCCCATTCGGTATTTGTAGGCTGCTTTTGATTTTTAACACAGACTAAAAATCAAACTACTGTTCCGGAAACAACCTGTTACTCTGAAAACAAGAGACACAAAGGTAGATCTGCTGAGAAGACGTTTCCTCCTGCCTCAACTTAGCCCAGCATCTGAGGACGACTTAAAGTCAGCCTTTGACTTCTAGCAAGTCCGCTGTTGGCCAAGACCCCAATCAGATCACATGAGTGCTTCAGCTCCTTCATCGTCCCAGAAGGTTGACCAGAGAGATCGAAGCTCTGGGTGGAGTGGTGAGAGGACCTGCACTAGCAGGTGGGCAGCCATAGGTCCATAGGTGCGAGTCATTCATTAGGTGGGGTGTTTTGGGGTCCTCATATTTATGACACAATTAACATGTATATTACTAAAAGTATATTATAGAACATTACAAATAATAAATTTACATATAAACTGAACATATCAGCAATTACAATTTTTTTTTTCTGAGATGGAGTCTCACTCTGTCACCCAGGCTGGAGTGCAGTGGTGGGATCTCAGCTCACTGCAACCTCCGCCTCCTGGGTTCAAGCAATTCTCCTGCCTTAGCCTCCCGAGTAGCTGGGATAGCAGGTGTGTACCACCACGCCTGGCTAATTTTTGTATATTTAGTAAAGATGGGGTTTCACCATGTTGGCCAGGCTGGTCTCAAAATCCTAACCTCAAATGATCCACCCGCCTCGGCCTCCGAAAGTGTTGGGATTACAGGTGTGAGCCACTGCACCTGGCCAGCAATTACAATTATTGTTATTCATCATTATTCTAAGTGTCATCATTATTATTACCACAATTAGAAATAGTAATTGTGGTTGCTGCTGCTGCTGTTGTTGCTGTAGAGATGGTGATAAAAATGTCCAGTTAGGCTCGGCTGCCTCCTCCACCTGAGGCATCAGGGGCTGCTGGCTTGCTAGTTTGCTGCACACTCTGGGCATCTTTCATGAAGCTGCAGCTGAAGAAGAGCTTTCAGGCTCCTCTGTGACAGAAAGAGCCTAAGACAAGGCCAAGAGCAGTAATCCTGTGAATTTGAAGGAGGCAGGTAGGATGGTCTCGGGGTGCAGTCGA
>PVKV010022319.1:0-35629 GCA_004027835.1 Alouatta palliata
GAAACCCCGTCTCTACTAAAAATACAAAAATTAGCTGGGCATGGTGGCACGTGCCTGTAGTCCCAGCTACTCAGGAGGCTGAGGCAGGAGAATTGCTTGAACCCAGGAGGCGGAGGTTGCAGTGAGCCGAGATCGCGCCATTGCACTCCAGCCTGGGTAACAAGAGCGAAACTCCGTCTCAAAAAAAAAAAAAAAAAAAGAAGCAAAAACATAACATGCTATGAGAGCATGTGCAAAGACAAGGGGCCTGAAGCTGAGGCCGCTCAGGAAAGACTTCTTAGATGGGGGGCATATCTAAGCTCCCACTTCTAAGGTAGGGTGAGCTGGATGGGATGGTGGGAGGCATTCTAGGGAAAGGGAGCAACATTGATCGGGACCTGGAGGGTGAAAGAGCCCTCAGCAGCTTAGAGGAACTGGCCACCATGCAAGAGTCAGAGTTAAGTCGGCTAGTGTTACAAGCACAGTGCTGTGGGGGTCAGGGAAAGAAGTAATTATGTCTGACAAGAAGCTGGGGGGAGAAAACCACTGCACCATGATGGTAGCAGTGGATAAAGCTTAGATTTTGAAATGGGTTGTTTTTTAATGAATTTAAAGCTGCAGTTATAAAACCCACAAAGGAATGGATACTTCGAGTATGTGATAAGTTTGGGAAGTCACACATAGTCTGGTGAAGAGGGTCCTTGGAAGAAGCTGGAAAGGGACTGGGAAAAACATTTGGGGCTTGACCACAAAGGGAGTTTGATTTTTTTTTTTTTTTTTTTTTTTTTTGGCCTACAGGCATGGAGGAACCACTGGGACTTTTGAGCTGGCAGGTTCTTCAGAGTTAACTCAGAGGCCAAGATAAAGCATAGATAGAGTTAAAGAGAACTGAAGCCAGTGAGCCTGGCCAAGAGGCTACTGCAGGAGTCCAGGATAGAGACAGTAGAGCCGGAAGCCGGGGTGAAGTCAGTGGTACTGGGACAGGGAGTGACAAAGGAGCCTCATGCCAGCAGGCCCAGCGATGGGAGCCTCAGATCCTGGAGCATCTCTCCTAGTATTGAGGTTGCTGCAAACGTAATTGTGGTCTTTGCAGTTTATCCCTCTGAGATCTCATGTAGGTATGTAAAAAACATACATGTAACAAACACATCTACTGTGGCTTTGTTAGAAATCGGGAAATTGGAAAGAATGCATACATTGGGGTTCTGTGGAGCACTTAAAAACATGGAGTAGTCCTTAAAATATTAAGTCAGAAGAATTACAGAAGACTAGGTATAGCATGACCTAATTTCATAGTATAATGTGTTGAGTGGATATTACATACATAGAAAAAGATCTTGAAAGATATACCTCTCTCCCTTTGACAATAAAGATCTTTGCAGGTGAAGATTGTAAAGAATATTTACTTTTTATGCATTTTCTTACAGTGATTTATGTATTACAAATGTGTTCATGCTTTAAAATATCTGTCTGTTGCTCTTCTGTATGAACGATGTTGCCTTACATTGGGCTCCTGTGACCAGGCTCTGAGATGGAGACCGCATGCAGAAGGAAGCAGCCCTTGGGAAGTGAGAAAGACAGCTTTGGGTAGAGAGGGAAGCTCACCCATGTTGCAGTTGTAACGGAGGCATACTGGGAGCTCTTGAGCTGGGATGGCCCTTCAGAGTCATCCTAAATTGAGGCAATGGAGCAGGGTCTTTGTATCCTGCGTTAGGCAGTCATTGGGTTTGGACTGCCTTGAGGAGGGAGCATGACCTTGGGCAAGTCTATTCTCTTAAGCTGAGGGCAACTCCCATTGAAGGTTGCAGCTGAGAATGGCCAGCCACTTATATTCTTAAGCACTGGCCAATGGATGCCCTGAATCCGAAGAGGGAATCTGAGAAAGCACTACAGTATCCATTACAGTTATTTGGTGTACATTTACAATTTATTTTCAGACCTTGCTTAATTAGCTTAGCTTCGCTTTCACTAATACAAAGATAAAGGAGGAAAAAGTGATAATGTGGAAAAAAAATGAAATGAAATTAGACCTTTTTGATTAAAAAAGTCTTGGCCATTAGGAGTCAAAAGCAATTTCTTTGACCTGATAAAGAGTCCTTTCTCCAGGCTCCCCTTTCTTTGAAGGTGCAGGCCCTCTGCGGGCAAGGCTCCTCTGGTTTAATGTTCCTCCCCCACGTTGTGTGGCCTCAGTCCACAGAGTGCTCTGATTCTCTTTTTGACACTTGCCTCCAGAAAGTCCCAGTTTCTGAGTTTGCCACTGTTTTCATTTTTCCTCTATTCTATTTCTTTTTCCTTTCTCTTTTTGGGGCTCCTAGTGATTTCCCTTCCTTTCTTGTGTGCTCAGCAATACATTTAAAAGTATATTTGTGGTAATTTATTTAGCACCTAGTGTTTCACAGTGGGAAGGTTTTTCAGTGTATCTAGTCCACAGTTCTGCAGAAAGCTAAACCCTGACTGTCTTCACCAAAGGCAACTTTTCCCGTTACTGCCTCTAATGTGACTTTCAGTTTTATTTTTTATATTTTATTTATTTCATAAGTTCATTCACCTTTATCCTCTTCTCCTCTTGCTCTGTCTTCTCTCAAGTCTCAGTTTTTCTTCTTTGACCTCTTTTCTTTAATAGAGAATTATTTGATCATGAATTGTACCTATAGGGGAAAACTTTCTGGTTTGTATCATTCAGCTGACTTTTAAAAATCATATTCCTCTTTATGTTTTTTGTGGTGTCTATGATTACATTCCATACTGTTTCATTTCTTGTGATTGTGCATCCTTAAATTGGTTTGTTCTTACCGACCCAGCTATTTGTGAAAGGATAGAACTGGAGACAAGCTAGGGAGTGGAGCTAGGGCAGCTTGAATTTCCATCTATTTTCCACCACTGCCTTGTCCTGGAGAATGGACTCTGTGTGGGCTCAACTTATTTCTCTCTCCTCAGCTCATTTTTATCACAACTCTTTTGGATGGTGACATAAAGCTTGATTCCCATCAGCGGAGCACAAGCCATATGTTCAGGATTGTCGCCACCACTCTTTTCTTGTTGACCTTAATATACCCACATCCTGCTCTTGCACAGATGACACACTAGCCCCTTTTCACATTTTGCGTCATCACCTCTGACCCCTAACAACAAGCAGAGATCAGAGCATTTCCCCAGTGCTCCCATGCATTGAGACCTGTTCCCAGCAAGGGTCATTTAATGTCCTTCAAGGTTTGCCACCTGTAAAGAGCTGTCTGTTCTGCTCACTCATCCAGAGAGCTGTGGGATCTTGTTTCCTCCGTCAGAGTCTCCCCATGTCCTCGATTAATTTTCCTAACACTTGGCATCCTTTTTAAAGGGTGATGTTTGGGTTATGGGTGCTTCCTGCTTTCATCACTTTCACCTCTGTTTCTCATTCTTCTAGTTTTTGGTTGACTTCAGGAAAGACAGCTTTCAGTCCTGCACTTTTAGTCCAGAGGATTATTATAGGATGATAGAAGACGTAAGCAGGTAAGGAAGGAGCTATCTGATAGGCGATCTGAGAAAGGCTGGGCTGTGAGAGTAGCCTGGAAAGAAGGAGATTTCTTCCTTACATATAGAAGGACAAAAATCCGCAGGGAACATCCAGGAGGAATTTTAGGCCAATCGGGAGAAAAGAAGTAAATTAGTACTTGTTCCTGTGGGAGATATGGAGTCTGGCACATACAAGGAACAGCAATATACTTTATTCATTTATTCAGCAAATTTTTATCGCATCCATGCTATATGCCAGGCAGTGGGGAATGAGTAATGAACAGAACAAACCAATTCCTGTTCTCTGATACTTTACTTTCTCATAGAGGAGCCACAGAACAAGGAACAACTGAGCAGCAGCAACGATAGCAAGAGCCTGTTTTCTGCCAGGTTCTATCATAGACAATAACAGAGCAGTGGAGGGTCTAGTGGCTGTTTCCATGTGGAGGTGCTATTTCAGCTAGGCCTGAAAGAACAAAGAATCCAGCTATGTGAAAGGAGGGGAAGAGCATTCCTGGCACAGAGTAGAAAATGCTATGGCCCTGAATCAGGAAACAGCTTAATAATTTTCAGGAACAAACAAATCACCAGTTTGACTTGAAGGCACAAGAGACAACATGGCACAGACCGAGGTTGGAGAGAAAAGCGGGAGCCAGATCATGTAGGTGTTTGTAGGAGCTGGGTTTCCATTCTGTCATTACTTCCTCAGTCAGTAGAGATAATGAAGAACAGAAATGTAGACAAACATGGATAAATTATGAATGTACCAAAAAGTTGATAGTTAAAACCCATGGAAAGAAAGAGCATGACATCAACACGTGCTTTGACAATTCTCTGTATGGAGATTCTAGTTTTAATGTAATTCGGGCAGAATGCGTAGCATAAAAAAAAACACGACTCACAGACTCACATTCTAAGGAGAGGAATTCCACATCGTGCTTTTAGGAATGAATCCTAGAAACTGGTTGTCCTCTGGAGCAAAGGAGACTGTGACATCTTAGCGAGCCCTATGTGTCACTGTGTGTTTCTGAATTTGAGGATGTGGTTGAGGAAAATAAGCAGGAAGGAAAGGACTTAGACACTCAGGGTTCCATATATCTGGAAAGTGAGAAGGCAAGGGCTGTGTTGAAAGAGACACTCACTCTTTGCATGGGGCCATCAGAGACAGCCAGATGGCATGCACAACACCTGGCTTACTCTCATGCCCTTGCTTCCTGTGTTTTGCATAGCAAAATCACAATTGAAAACATTTCTGAAGATTACCCTTTTGCAACAGAAAGGATTGACTGGAAAGTAGGTTAGGAAAGAGAAATCTGGAGGCAAGGTAATAGAGCCCCAAACAGAATTTAAATCTTTTCCTGTGAGTATTTGGTAAAGTCTGAGTACTGACATAACAATTTTAAAAGGGAATGTGTTATGGGATTATATCTAGTTGAAGCTGCAGAGTTTAAGGATGTATCAGTTTCTTCCCCTCTTCCCTCCTTCCTTTCCTCCCTCAACAGTGAATGTTTGAGATGATGCTATCAGCCTTTATACATCAATCTATAGATAAGAGACTCTTTTTTTTAGCCTTCTTCATGGCGAATTTCTCTCCAGCATCCTTTGCATTCTAGTTGGTCGTACTAAACTCCAAAGATTTTCCCACTAATTAGTAAAGCTTCTTAGAAGTGGACTAAAGCTGAAGTTTCAGCTTCTGTCGGACTCCATGTTAGAGACTTCTTTCAAAAAGAGACAAGCTGTGAATCCAGTTTCCTTTTTGCATTAATTTCCAGTAGTTCTGGAGGTTCAAATGAGACATCAGTGACTACCTGTCACTCAAGTATTTTGTCTCAAAGCTTAAAGGACTGGAAAGTGACTGTGCTCCTTCCACTCTCAGTTCAAGTACAGTATTCTGGTCCTGGCAGCCAAGAAGCAGCAGGTGTAGGATGAGGAATAGCTTGGCCATTGCTCTTGGCCAGAGAAGGCAGTCTTTACAACAGTGGAAGGTTTCAGTATTAGCCTGTCCAAGAGAAACTATTTTTGTTCCATATCCATGCCCTGGTAGGAGAGTTCAAATTTATTTTGGGTTTGCTGATGGCTATACTATCAGGAGGATATCAGTGTGGGAAGCCAAGAAGCTACCATCTGTGCTGTGTTTATATCTAAAGAATTATTTAGAAGACTGATTACTCAGTTAGCTGTGCCTCCTGACCTTCTAGTATTACACTTACAAAGGTAACTAACACTTTCTTGAAAGTCACTTCACCTTTAATAACCCATATAATTCCCTTAATATATGGTAGGAATCAAAGTACTCACTAAGGCTTCACACTGAGTCTCATGTATTGTGGAGGCTATGAATGATTACTAGTGATGAACAGAAAGTAGCTCCCAACAGTGGTATGTTAACAGATATTTAGCAATGGCTTTTCTAGGGAAAAAAATACCTGATTCATAGCATTTGCCAGTTTCCATGGTAGAATATTAAGAGCAAATAAACTCAAAAACATAGATGAAATATAGAAATTCCATAAAAGACAGTAATGACCAAAATCAACTCAAGCAAAAGTAGGAAGCCCAAACAGCCCTATATTTATTAAAGAAAATGAATTCACTGATCTGCCCACAAGAAAAATTGCAAGTCCAGATGGCTTTACTGGGGAAGTGTATCAATTGCGCAAGGAATAAATTGTACTAATCTTGCACAAAGCCCTTCAGAAAATAGAGGAGGAAGCACTTCCCAACTCATTTTTTGATTCTAGAATTTATACTATTACCAGAATTAGGTGAAGACATCATGAGAAAAGAAAATTACAGATCAGTATACTTCATGAACAGAGATGGGAAGAAAATCCTTTGCAAAGTGTCAGCAGATTGAATCCAGTAAAAACATATATATGTGTGTGTGTGTGTGTATGTGTGTGTGTGTGTGTACAACTCCCAAATAAAGTAAGAATAGAATACATTGTTCTCAGCTTGATAAAAGACAACTAAAAAAAAGCCTGCAGCTAATATCAGACTTAAGTGCGAAAAGGCTGAGCACTTTCCCTAAGATAGAGACAAAGGCAAGGATGGTCGCTCTTCATCACTTCTATTCAACATATTGCTGCAGGTCACAGGCAGTGCAATAAAGAAAAAAGAAGTAAAATACATAAAATTGTAAGAAAAAAACTGTCTTTATTTGCAGATCGTGTAAGTATAAAAATGCAAAACTATTTCTAAAATAGCTACTAGAACTACTACAGGAATTTAGCAGAGGTATAAGATACAATGTCAATATTCAAAAATCAGTTCATTTTTATAAACTAGTAAAAAAGAATGTAAAAAAATATAATACTCGGCCAGGCGCAGTGGCTCACGCCTGTAATCCCACCACTTTGGGAGGCCGAGGCAGGCAGATCACGAGGTCAGAAGTTCAAGACCAGCCTGACCAACATGGTAAAACCTCATCTCTACCAAAAATACAAAAATTAGCTGGGCATGGTGGTACAAGCCCATAATCCCAGCTACTCAGGAGGCTGAGGCAAGAGAATCAATTGAACACAGGAGGCAGAGGTTGCAGTGAGCCGAGATTGTGCCACTGCACTCCAGCCTGGGCAACAGAGCAAGACTCCGTCTCAAAAAAAAAAAAAAAATATATATATATATATATATATATATATATATATATATATATATATAATACTCTCCACAATAGCATCACAAAACATAAAGTATTTACGAATAGATTCAATGAAATATATGCAGTATCTGTGTATTAAAAACCACAAACATTGCTGAGGGAAATTAAAGAAGACCCAAGTAAATAAAGATTCAAATTATCTTCATGGATTGGAAGATTCAATATTGTTAAAACGTTAGCTCTCCCCAAACAGTCACCATGAGAATTCTAGCAGGATATTTGTATAAATTAACCAACAGAGATTTTAAAATTTAAATGGAAATGCAAAGGACTTAAAACAGTCAAAACAATTTGGAAAAGAAGAACACAGTGGGAGCCTATGATAAGCAGAATTCCAACATGACGGCCAAGATTCCATCACCTGCTGCACCCACGAGCACAATTCCCTCTGTAGAGCATGGGAGAGACCTGTGAATACAATGGGATTTCACTCACTTGATTGCATTATGTTATATGGCAAAGGTGAAGAGAGTTGCACCCGTGGCTTCATCCAGGACTGAAGTGGCTTCATGCCTGTGTTTGGACACCCAGACCAATGTAAACCTTTGGTCCTCACCCTCCAGAAACACACATGCCTTAACCACCCTTCAGGTTAAGGCAAACACACATTTATTGCACAGACTACCTTTGGGGTCAGACCTGAAGAGGAGGTCCACAAATGCCCCGAGGCATACTCATGACTATGTGGGCAGGAATTCCAGGCTCACAGTTAATTCAGGTGTGATCTCAAAGGGAAGAGGTGCATGCTCTGTATAGGCAAACCACTTGGCCGTGGGATCTCTTCACTCCACGGGAAGGGAGGGGGCTCAAGGAGGCTGGAGTACAGCCTCGCCAAGCAGCACATGTCAAACTTGTATGTGCATAAGATCTTATTGAAATGCAGGATCAGAGCAGATCAGAGTGAGACCTGCGATCCTGCACATTTTATTTTTATTTATTTATTAACATTCTTTTATTTATTTATTTATTTATTTATTATACTTTAAGTTCTGGGGTACATTGAAGAATGTGCAGTTTTGTTACATAGGTATACACGTGCCATGGTGGTTTGCTGCATCCATCACCTTGTCATCTGCATTAGGTGTTTCTCCTAATGCTATCCCTCCCCTATCCCCAACCCCTTGCTATCCCTCCCCCACCCTCGCCACCACCCGACAGGCCCTGGTATGTGATGTTCCTCTTCTTGTTCCTTGTGTTCTCATTGTTCAACACCCACTTATGAGTGAGAACATGCAGTGTTTGTTTTCTTGGTCTTGTGTCAGTTTGCTGAGAATGATGGTTTCCAGCTTCGTCCATGTCCCTGCAGAGGGGATCTTGAAGGGAAGAGGAGCATGTTCTGCATAGGCAAGCCACCTGCCCTTGGGATCTCTTAACTCCATGGGAAGGGAGGAGACTCAAGGTGGCTGGAGTAGAGCCTCCCCAAGCAGAACATGTCAAACTTGTATGTACATAGGGTCTTATTGAAATGCAGGATCAGAGCAGATCAGAGTGAGACCTGGGATCTTGCACATTTTAAAGGCTCTCAGGTGACATGAGTGCTGCTGACCCACTTTGAATAGCTGTGCCTGGAAATCATGGGGCAGAGTAGTACTGCCATGATGCCTGCCGGTGCGTCCTTAGCGTCAGAGCACATAATCAACCCTAATTGGAGTGATGTCACTTAGAGTTGTCAAATCTATGCAGCAAAGGAAGTGAAAACAGGAATGGCTATCTTTAATTGTTTACTATCTGTCACTAATATCTGTATGTATGATGTCTCATGTGATTCATTGGTAACCACTCCTTGCCAAGTACCAGCTTAGAAACGATAGCGAGTTGCTTGAAGACGTTCTTCTGATCTCATAGAATCCCTTATTTTCAACCTTTTATCTGTCCATTACACAAGCCATTGTGCTACAAGATCACTACGATCCTCAAGTTTTCTAAAGCCCTTTTTCCTAAAGCCTCATTTTCACAGACCTCAAGACAGCCTTGGAATACATCCTGATTGGTTTCACTACAAAATCTTGTTATTCGATCTCCGTTGGGCCCTTCTGATTCATGATAATCTTCCTTTTTAATATTTTATGGACTTCCTAGCACGTTATCCACAGCAGTGCCCCAAATCCACTTTTTGTGCTCAGCTCTGTTTCCAACTGTCAGCAAAAGTGCTTGCATTTCACTTTAAAGGGAGGAACGCTTCATCTGTGTTTATGATCCTAATCCCTTTCTTTTCCTGGGCTTTGCTTATCAGTCATTCCCTGTCTTTCTGTCTCCTTTTACTCTGACTTCTAGCCAATCAGAATGTTGCCTGGATTTGCTATTTTGTAAAAGCATGCACACCCTCCTAATCCCTGTTACATGTCTCAGGCAGCCGGCCTCCTTTGCCTTCCCTCACGGCCCACAGCCATGAAACAGGAGTCACGTCTTACTGCCTCTGCCTGTCACCTACCAACAATTAAATCTCTTGCATTCTGGCCTTTACTTCCACCAACCTACCAAAACCACCAATATGAAGTGGCATGAAACTATTTATTATTTTTCTTAATAAAATATGAGAGCATGGATGAGCTATAAAATGAAGTAGAAATTGTTTCTGTTTAATATTCATGCTGTATTTTTCCATTTTGCAGCATTTTTTATGTTGAAACATCACTCTACATACTTTGATCTCTTCCTGTGGGATGGTTCCCTTTTTTATGCTACATTTTTTGACATTTACAAAAACATACACTTTTTCTTTTAAATTCAGTGTGGAAGGTTAAGACCTCTGGCCATTCATTGTTTTATCTGAACTTCTTTTCTCACCATTAGTTGGAAGAGGGTAAAATAATATATTGAGTACTCTATTCTCTTTGGATGATTACGTTGCTGTTGGGCCAAAACAAACCTTTGGAACCAAAATGAACTTCTAAGTTATTCCAAGAGAATTAGGAATCTTCCTTTACCCTCCATGGACCCAGCTTCTCAGTGCAGCTAAATCCCTTGCTTAGTCTGTATAAATTAATACATTTGCTGGAAATGTGACTTTTGGAGATTTTATAGCAGCAGTTTCAATGCTGCTAGTGGTGAAGTGGAAACTTGAGAATGTGAAGATTAATTTAAACCACATGATGGGTTCAAGGAAAAGGGACATACCCTGCCGTTTCCTGAATGTGTGCTAACTCTAGACAGTGGGGAATGGGATCCGAAAAAACCACCAGTGAACTTTTAAACCCTCTGAGAGGAATCAGACCAGCACAATTAGCCCTGAAACGGAGCTGTTTTTGAAAACAGGCCTCTTCTCTCTCCCTCAGAAACAGATCCCTTTGCCTGAAAGAACACCATTGGGAAATCAGAGAGAAGAGGCACCTTAACTTTTACTACTAATGGAATGAAGCTAGACCTGTGTTTCCAATCATTAGCTGCTTTATCGATCTGTCTTTCATCATAGATTCCAAATTCTGTTGGGTTCTTTTAACTGTTGTTAACCAATAAATTGTATGTTGTGGATAGTTGATGACCTTGAAGTAAGAGAGTTCTTTTTCCTTCCAGTTTGTTGTAGCAGTGTTCTGGATCATTTACGCCTATGACAGAGAGATGATATACCCGAAGCTGCTGGATAATTTTATCCCAGGGTGGCTGAATCACGGAATGGTGAGTGGATTAAAACAAATGGCTTTCTTTTATTTTAAAAAATCTGTTAAACAGCTATTATCTGCTATTTAGATCTTCCATAGAGTTTACCTAAAAGCCATGAAATCTTGGAAGGTTATAATGAGAGATTAAAATTAGAGAATACTGTAATATATACTGAATATAAATAGAACTTTCTTCCCATGGAATTGAGTCATTGTTCAAACTATGTAGTAGATGAATTCACAGATTATTAAGGTGCGTGTGTCAGTGGTATCAAATAATATAACTGGCCAATTCCAGGATGAATTTAATTTCCGTGCCATTAGAAGGCTTTCCTCACAGCCCAAGGACGGATTCCCACCTACACAACCACCAGCCCTCTGCACCACCTGCACCTCACATCCATGGAATTGTGTTGGAAATAACTGCTGCAGCTGGACAGCTTCCCCCAGATGGGCAGCGAGGCTGTTATTTTCCCTTGGAGATCTGTTGCAGGCATTTTGGAGGTGTCTTTAGCGATGGAATGGTTTGCCTCATCGGGTTCTTCACCAGTTTGGGTGTTTGCCTGTGGCTTTGAGGCGTTCTCCTTCTTCTCAGTCTAAATCTTTCTGATGCTTTAGCCATGATGTTACCCTCACTGATTTCAAAGCCAGTGCTCTGGATGGTTTTCACATCACTTTACAACATTTGAGGATATATTTTCTACAGTGAAATTTTGTATCATCTTCTCTTTCAGCTTTTGGAATCGAGTACTATTTGTTATTAGCTAAGAAGCATGCATTTTGGTTACAGCAGTTTTTAGAATATGTCCCGAGGTGTTCCTGCTGAAAAGGGCAGCCCATCACGAGAAATTATAGGGGAACAAGAACTGGAAATCATAAATCTTGGGTACAAAATAACAGTTTCCCTCTGCCCCCAATTTTGGTGTATTTGAAGAAAAGCAGTGTGTCTAACAAACAAACATTACTGTACCGAAGGGTTTTGATCAATCCTTTCTTAAGCCAATGCATCAAAAGTGACACATCTCAGAGAACTGGATTTTTCTTTGAGTTCATTTAGAGCCACACTCTTGAAGGATTAACATGGCACCTCTGGTCTATTTCCAAACACATCAGCTGGGTCTTGTCAGTTCAATTGAGCCATCCAAGGGGCCTGGCATGGTTACTATGCCCCTCTCCAACTTTTTGCTTTCCTTGCATGTGAACAGCACGTTGTAACTCCGTGCCTTTGCAATCTTCTGCCCCAAATGCCCTTCTCAATCTTTCCTGACAAATTCCTTCTCATCCTGCTAGCTTAGTTCCTATCTTCTTTAAGAAGCTGTTCCTAACTCCCCAAGCAAAGTTAGCTGTTCCATTACTTGTGCTTGCACAGCACTTTCCTCTCTATTATGCATGTCTGTATCCCCACAAAAATGTTAAGCTCCTAGTGCAAAACAGCCTTTGAATTCCAAGCACTTTGCCCAGTTGTCTGGCATACAGTAGGATCAATACATATTTATTAAATTGATGAATGAATTACTATAGCCAATTTCCATAATTCTTTGCCAGTTACATAGCTACTATTTTTTTTTTTTTTTTTTTTGAGAATGTACTGGTGCCAGGCACCCAGCAGTGATTATATCATTCAGTTTTCACAATGGCACTACAAATGATCTCATTTGCAAATGAAGAAACTGAATCTCAGAAACATTATATAATTTGCCCAAATGACCTAGCTCAGTGTGGTAGAAGTGGGATCTGAACCCAAGCCTATCTGGGGTTCACATTTTATCATTTTATCTGTGGCCACATTTTATCTAAACAGGCAAAACATTAATTGATTCTTGATAAAAATTATAATATTGTATAGCTTTTACAACAGTAAGTCAACAAAGTATAAGAGAAACATCCTCAGGGTATTTTGAAGCTTAGTTTCAAACTGTTTAGCATATTTCAGCTGTCTAAGATAAACCAATCAATAATTAGATAGGTATTTTTAAGAAAAAGATATTATGAAATTCATGACCTCCAAAACCTGAGTTGGAAATGGAAATAGGCTTTGCAAATTGTCACTTCAGTCATTACACCGAAAAACATTATTTTGTGCTCAGTCAGTAGCAGGTTGGCCAAAAGCAGGCATATTCTTGTACAAATAGTATCCTTTGTGACATCTCCAAATATGGGGAAGAGTAAATCACCTAGATAACTCTAATTAGAGTGTCCAAATTGTATGTATTAAAGGGAGACTCCTGAAATTGTGGCCTCCAGTTGAATGTGAAATGATGTCAGTTACCTTGTTCTGACATTAGAAGAGACTCTGGTGACAACAAATAATTGCATCACTTGCTATCGAATTAAAGTCTCAGACACTTTGGCCTATTGTGAACAGGCCTGAACTGCACAATATTACCTTCATGCCAGGGAATGAATCACAACCTTTGTGGATCCTGATTCTAAATTTTTAATGTTTTGAACAAATGGCTTATTAAGCATGTATGCAGCCATTAGAACTTTGACTTGCCTCTCTTAATTTTTCCTTGATTCACTTTGATGTCTTAAAATTCTTACTCCTGAAGACAAATACTACTTAGAAACATAAGGAGGAATTGAATGATACAAATATTTAGGAAAGGGAAAAGATAAATTAGTTAATATGTCAAATCCTGTGAGATAATATGAGCTCAATAGCTTCTTTCACAATGAATTTTGTGTCCTAATAAAGGTAAACGACCAGTTCTTGGCTTGTCCTCATGTTCCAATTCATAGTTTCAGAATTACTGAGAAAAAAGAAGTTGCACATGGTGGCTGAGCAGTATTTTGCAATATTAAACAATTTACATTACTTGAATTCTGTTTCTATGTAACTAGATACAAAATGGATAAACCATGATGCTGATCCTTTAGACTTGTAATTAAAATATGAACATTAAATGCTGGAATTATTAATAATTTTCATAAAATGTACAATGACATTTCAAAGGAATGACCATTTTCTTCTTTGTTTAAATATTAAAGTTTTATTAATTATTATAATTTGTATTTGCTTTTAATTCTAATTGGTTTTTAAATATTTAATTTAAAAATAGCATTTCTAAATATCTGTAAATTGGTCCATTCAAAATTTCTTAGCACCTGGGTAACATGGTGAAACCCTGTCTCTTAAAAAAAAAATCAGCTGAATATGATGGTGTGGTCCTATAGTCCTAGCTACTCAGGAGGCTGGGGTGGAGGATTGCTTGAGCCCAGGAGGTCGAGGCTATAGTGAATCATGATCATGCCACTGCACTCCAGCCTGAGTGACAGGAGTGAGACTCGGTTTCAAGAAAAAATAAATTCTCACATTTATTTAAATGTATATATTTTAATTAAAATAATTCAAATTGTGTACATTTTGATTATAATTAATTTTATTTTCGATTGATCTTTTAGATTATTATTATCAGTAGAGGTAAAATTTTGTGAAACTTTCCATTATAATGGCATATTTAGTAATTTTACTGAAATGAAGACAAGAAAAATAAAGTTTTAGAATATTTATATTCATATTATATTAAATATGTTGATATATTTATAATTTTACTGAAATGAAGACAAGAAAAATAAAGTTTTAGAATATTTATATTCATATTATATTAAATATGTTGATATATTTATAGCTTATAAATATATATATATCTGTTTTATTACTTATCCAATCACGTATTTTCTATTGTTTTGTAAAAATACATCTGACAATATAGGAGGATAAGACATATTTTATTTAGTACTTCATTGGCTTTATTTGTAACTTTTCTTTTTTCCTAACTGTATATGCTTATTTTAACTTTAAATAGGAAACACATATATATGCTATAAAATTTAAATGCTTCCCTGCCTCCTCTGTATACCAGCTACTTCTTTTTTTCTTTACTTGTACCATTTAAAATTAATTTTAATGTACATATAATAATTTAATATTGTGGTACAGAGTGATATTTCAAAACATGTATATAATGTGTAATGATCGGGGTAATTAGCATAAATGTTTTCTCAAACCTTTACTATTTCTTTATGTTGAGAACATTCAAAATGCTCTCTTCTAGCTTTTTGAAAATATACAATAAATTATTGTTATTCATTCTATATTGCTATAGAACACTGGAACTTATTCCTCCTGTCTGGCTATAAACTGTGTGTCTGCTAACCAACCTGTCCATACCCTCCCCTCCTGGCTACCCTTCCCAGCTGCTAATAACCACAGTTCTACTCACTGCTTCTACAACCTCATCGTTTTTAGCTTCATCTTGTTCCAGATCTTAAAGGAAAAGCTTTCAGTTTTCTCTGTTTAGTATATTGTTAGCTGCGGGTTTGTCATATATGGCCTTTATTGTGTTAAGGTATATTCCATCTATACCTAATTTGTTGAGAGTTGTTACTGTAAATTATATTTAATTTTATCAAATACTTTTTCTGTATCTATTGAGGTAATCATATGGTTTTTGTGCTTCATTCTGTGTACGAGATGTATCAGATTTATTAATTTGTGTATGCTGAATCATCCTTGCATCTCTGGGATAAATGTAATCTTTTGGGTGTGCTGTTGGATTTGGTTTGGTATTATTTTGTTGAGGGTTTTTGCATCTATGTTCATGAGAGATATTGGCCTATAGTTTAATTTTTTTGGTCCTGTCCTTGTCTGATTTTGGCATCATGGTAAATGCTGGCATCATAGAATTAGGAATAATTCCCTCCTCTTTAATTTTTTGGAATATTTTTAGAAGTATTTGTGTTAATTCTTCTTTATAAGTTTGGTACAATTTAGCAGTTAAGCCATTCTGTCCTGGGCTTTACCTTGTTGGGAGACATTTTATTACTGATTCAATATCATTGCTTGTTATTGGTCTATTCAGGTTTTCTGTTTTCTCCTGGCTCAATGTTGATAGGTTATATGTGTCTAGGAATTTATCCACTTCTTCTAGGCTTTTTAATTTGTTGGTACACAGTTGTTCATAATAATCTGTTATGGTCCTTTGTATTTCTTGATCTGCAGTCAAGTGCTCTACCCCTGAGCTGTACCCTATCCTGATCCTCTGTATTTCAGTGGTATCAGTTGTAATGTCTCCTTTTCTATTTCTGATTTTATTTGTTTGAGTCTTCTCTCTTTTTTCTTAGTTAGTCTACTCAATGGTATGTCAGTTTTGCCTATTGTTTCCAAAAAAAAAAAAAAAAAAAAGTAATTTTTTTTTTTTTTTTTTTTTTTTTTTTTTTTTTTTTTTTTTTTTTTTTTTTTTTTTTTTTTTTTTTTTTTTTTTTTTTTTTTTTTTTTTTTGGTCTCTATTTCGGTTCTGGTATTTATTATTTCTTTCCTTCTATTAATTTTAGGTTTTGTTTGTTCTTGCTTTTCTAGTTCCTTGCGGTGCATCATTAGGTTATTTGCAATCTTTTCTTTTCAGTGCTTTATTAGCTTTATTTGAAATCTGATTTCTCAGAAATCGCCACTAAAGAACTTATTCATGTAACCCAACACCACCCGTTCCCCAAAAACCTATTGAAATAAAAAAAATCCATTCATATGAAAAAGAAGAAAAGGGGGAAAAAAAAAGAAACAAAGAAAGAACAAAAAAGAATGAAGCAAGCCTGCAGGACCTATGGGACAACATTAAGGAAACAAATATTCTCATTATAGAAAACTTCCCAAGTGTCGAGAAAGATATGAACATCTAGATACAGAAAGCTGAAAAATCAACAAGTAGTTATAACCCAGAAAGGTTCTCTCTGAAGCAAATTATAGTCAAATTGTAGTCTTTTATCCCTCACCCACCGCCCATCCTTTCCCTTGATTCCCCAAAATCCATTGTGTCATTCTTATGTCTTTGCATCCTCATAGCTTAGCTCCCACTTATGAATGAAAATATAATGATGTTTGATTTTCTATTCCCAAGTTATTTCACTTAGAATAATGGTCTCCAATTCCGTTCAGGTGGCTGCAAATGCTATTACTTTGCTCCTTTTTATGTTGACTTGCGTATGTTAAAACCATCGTTTCAACCCTGGTATGAATCCCACTTGATCTTGGTGGATTATCTTTTTGATATGCTATTGGATTCAGTTAGCTAGTATTTTATTGAGGATATTTGCATCTATGTTCATCAGGGATATTGGTCTGTAGTTTTCTTTTGTTGTTATATCCTTTCCTGGTTTCAACATTAGGGTGATACTGGCTTCATAGGATGGTTTACGGAGGATTCCCTCTTTCTCTGTCTTTTGGAATAGTGTAAATAGGATTGGTACCAATTTTTCTTTGAATGTCTGATATAATTTAGCTGTAAATCTATCTGATCCTGGACCTTTTTTTTGTTAGTAGATTTTTAATTACCATTTCAATCTTGCTTCTTGTTATTGGTCCATTCAGAGTTTCTATTTTTTCCTGGTTTAATCTTGGGAGGTTATATATTTCCAGGAATTTATCCGTCTCCTCTAGGTTTTCTAGTTTATGTGCATAAAGGTGTTCACAGTAGCCTTCAATAATCTTTTGTATTTCTGTGGTATCAGTTGTAATATCTCCCATTTCCTTTCTAACTGAGCTTATTTGGTTATTCTCTCTTCTTGGTTAATCTTGCTAATGGTCTATCAGTTTTTTAATCTTTAAAAAAAATCAGAATCAGTGTTTTGTTTCATTTATCTTTTAATTTTTTTGTTTCAATTTCATTTAGTTTTTTAATTTTAATTTTAATTTTTTTTTTGAGACAGAGTCTTGCTCTGTTCCCCAGGCTAGAGTGTAGTGTTGTGATACTGGTTCACTGCAACCTCTGCCTCCTGGGTTCAAGCAATTCTCATGCCTTAGCCTCCCGAGTATTAGGATTACAGGCGTACACCACCATGCCTGGCTAATTTGTATATTGTGTGTTTTTAGTAGAGACAGGGTTTTGCCATGTTGGCCAGACTGGTCTCAAACTCCTGACCTCAAGTAATCCACCCGCCTTAGCCTCCCAAAGTGCTGGGATTAAAGGTGTGAACCACTGAGCCTGGCCAACCACCACACCTGGCCTCATTTAGTTCTGCTCAGATCTTGGTTATTTATTTTCTTACGTTGGGTTTGTGTTTTGCTTATTATTGTTTCTCTAGTTCCTAAAGGTATGACCTTAGATTATCTGTTTGTGATCTTTCAGAGTTTTCAGTGTAGGCATTTAATGCTATGAGCTTTCCTCTTAGCATTGCTTTTGCTGTATTCCAGAGGTTTAGATAGGTTGTGTCACTATTATTGTTCAGTTAAAGATGATTTTCATCTTTATTTCATTGTTGACCCAATGATCATTCAGGATCAAGTTCTTTAATTTCCATATATTTGCACAGTTTTGAGGGTTCCTTTTGGAGTTGATTTCCAATTTTATCCCACTGTGGTCTGAGAGAGTACTTGATATAATTTAGATTTTCTTAAATTTGTTGAGACTTGTTTTGTGACCTATCATATGGTCTATCTTTGGAATGTTTCATGTACTGATGAATAGAATGAATATTCTGTAATTGTTAGGTAGAATGTTCTGTAAATATCTGTTAAGTCCATTTGTTCTATGGTGTAATTTACGTCCATTGTTTCTTTGTTGACTTTCTGTCTTGATGATCAGCCTAGTGCTGTCAGTAGAGTATTGAAGTCCCACACTATTATTGTGTTGGTATCTATCTCACTTCTTAGGTCTAGTAGTAGTTGTTTTATAAATTTGGGACCTCCAGTGTTAGATGCATGTATATTTAGGATTTTGATATTTCCCTGTTGTACTAGTCCTTTTATCATTATATAATGTCCCTCTTTGTCTTTTAAAGCAACTGCTGTTGCTTTAAAGTCTGTTTTGTCTGATACAAGAATACTACTTCTGCTCACTTTTGGTGTCCATTTTCATGGAATATCTTTTCCTACCCTTTTACCTTCAGTTTGTGTGAGTCTTTGTGTGTCAAGTGAGTCTCTTGAAGACATCAGATATTTGGTTGGTTAATTCTTATCCATTCTGTCATTTTGTGTCTTTTAAATAGAGCATTTAGGTCATTTACATTCAATGTTATTATTGAGATGTGAGGTACTATTCTAGTCATCATACTATTTGTTGCCTGAATACCTTGGTCTTTTCTTTCATTGTGTAATTGTTTTATAGGTACTGTAAGATTTATGCTTTAAGGAAATTCTAGTTTAGTGTATTTTGAGGACTTGTTTCAAGATTTAGAGCTCCTTTAGCAGTTCTTGTAATGCTGGCTTGGTATTGGCAAATTCTCTCAGCATTTGTTTGTCTGAAAAAGACTGTCATTCCTTCATTTATGAATCTTAGTTTTGCTGGATACAGAATTCTTGGCTGATAATTGTTTTAAGGAGGCTAAAGATAGGACCCCACTCCCTTCTGGCTTGCAGGGTTTTTGCTGAGAAATCTATTAATCTGATGGGTTTTCCTTTGTAGGTTACCTGATGCTTTTTGCCTCACAGCTCTTAAGATTCTTCCTTTTTTCTTGACTTTAGATAACCTGATGACTATGTGCCTAGGCTATGATCTTTCTGTGATGAATTTTCCAGGTGTTCCTTGAGATTCTTGTAGTTGGATGTCCAGATCTGTAGCAAGGCCAGAGAAGTTTTCCTTGATTATTTCCTCAAATATGATTTCCAAACATTTAGATTTCTCTTCTTCCTCAGGGACACCAATTATTCTTAGGTTTGGCCATTTAACATAGTCCCAAACTTCTTGGAGCCTTTATCCATTTTTTTAATCCTTTTTTCTTTGTCTCTGTTGAGTTGGGTTTATTTGAAAGTCTTGTCTTTGAGCTCTGTAGTTGTTTCTTCTACTTGTTCAGTTATATTACTGAGATTTTCTAGTGCATTTTGTATTTCTCTAAGTGTGATTTCTTTACTTCTAGAAGTTGTGATTGTTTTTTATTTATGCTATTTCACTGGAGATTTTTGCATTCATATCCTGTATCTTTTTTTTTTTGAGGTTGGACTTCACCTTTCTCTGGTGTCTCCTTGATTAGCTTAATAATTGACTTTCTGAATTCTTTTTCTGGCAATTCGGAGATTTCATCTTGGTTTGGATCCATTGCTGGTGAGCTAGTGTGATCTTTTGTTGGTGCTGAATAACCTTATTTTGTTGTATTACCAGATTTATTTTTCTGGTTCCTTCTCGTTTGTGTATACTATATCAGATGGAAGATATGGTATTCAAGGCTACTGTTCATATTATTTGGTCCCTTGGGGTGCTCCCTTGATGTAGTGCTCTTCCCCCTTCCCCTAAGGAAGAGGCTGCCTGAAAATCAAACTGCAGTGATCGTTGTTTCTCTTCTGGGTCTAGCCACCCAGTGGAGCGACCAGGCTCTCACCTGGTAATGGGGAGTGCCTACAGAGTCATGTGATATGATCTATCTTCAGGTCTCTCAGCTGTGGATCCCAGCACCTGCTCTGGTTGAGGTAGCAGGAAAGAGAAGTGGACTTTTGAGGGTCCTTGGTACTATTTTTGTGCGCTGGTTTTGTGTTGGTTGGCCTCCAGCCAGGAGGTGGTGCTTTCAAGAGCACATCAGCTACCAGAGTATATGGAGGATACAAGGCTACCCTGGGGTCACCTTTGGATAAGTATTCAAGTTTCTCAGGTGGTGGGGCAGGACCATAGAGCTCCTAAGAGATTATGTTGTTTGTCTTGGGCTGCCAGGACGGGTAGAGAGAGACTGTTAACTTGGGACGGGGTTCAGCATTTCTGAGCTCAGACTCTTCTTGGGCAGGGCTTGCTGCAGCTGCTGTGTTAGGGGTGTAGTTCCCAGGCAAAATGGAGTTATCTTCCCAGGGGGATTATGGCTGCTTCTGCTGTGTGACACAGGTCACCAGGGAAGTAAGGAAAAGCCAGCAGCCACAGACAGGCTTCACTTAGCTCCCATGCAGCCTGCTGCATTAAAAAGCTGGGCTCACTCCCACCATGCCACCCCCAACAGCACACAGTTTATTTCCAGGCAGCTGGTGAGCAGTGCTGAGAACTTACCCCAGGCTACGAGCCTCCCAGCTGAGAAAGCAAGCCTACTCATAGTTCCTCATCTGTCCCACAGAGCTTGCAGCGGCAATGCACCTCCTTCAAAGGGTCTGTGGTTTCTCTTGGCTTTTCTAGTATGTTGCTTCAGTAGTTCTTGGAGTAAGTTCATGACGTGAGTCTGCACTTGTGCTCTGTCTCAGGAAGAGCTGCAAGTTGGTGTCCTGCCTCTTACATGCCATTTTTCCCACATTGCCCCTAAATGGATTATTTTAAAACAACTATCTTCAAGTTCAAAAACTCTTCTGCCTGATCTAGTCTATTATTGAAGTTCTCAGTTTTATTTTTATTTCACTCATTGAGTTATTCAGTTCTAACATTTCTGTTTCATTATTTTTAATTATATCTATATTTAAAAATTTCTCATTTAGATTATGAATTTTCGGGTTTCATTGAATATATTTGTGTTGTCTATTCGTGTTCTCTTTTATCTTGCCAGGTTTCCTTAAGATTGTTATTTTGCATTTTTTCAGGTGTTTTTAGACTGGTTTTCCTCTGGGGTCTGTTACTTAGAGAATTATTGTATTCTTTTGAAAGCATCACATTTCCTTACTTTTTCATATTACTTGTTTCCCTATGTTGGTATCTGTGGATCTGGTGGGACACTTCCTCTTCTGATTTTATGGAGTAGTTTTCATAGGGAAAAATGGTTTCCTGTATATATGTCATAAAGTGTCAGTTGGGTAGGGTGCTTTGGCTTTGGTTCAGCGTGAGTGCAGTAATGTAGTCTTTGTATGATTTCTTCAGCTATAATCAACGTCACTGGTGTCTGTGAGTACCTCAGTGACCTATGCTGTGTTTGTTTGTAGAGGCTATTGCACGGCTTTCCTGGGGCAGATCAGTTTGGGGTCCCTAGTGATAGGGAGCCTGGGTGTATGGCAGCCTTTCCACTGGAGTGGGCAGGTTATCTGACAAGAGTAGGCCTGGGTGGCTTCATCACTGGAGAGGGCAGGGTCACTAGTGATGGCAGCAGCCCTGGATGGCTGGTCTTGGGTGCCTGAGGGATGTGCTTGGGCACAAAATCACTTTGCTGCTAGAGGGGGTGGGGTAGCCAGTGGTGGCATATCTTGGCCAGGCTGGTTCTTCTGCCTGTGGAGGGCATGTGTGGGTATGCAGCACTTTTCCCCTGGAGGAAGCAGGTTGCCATCAGTGGTGGGCCTGGTCAGGCATATCCACAGTCCTACGGGAGGGGTGCCAGCTCTGTTACTGCAGAGGTTGGGGTTGCTGGTGGCAGCAGCAGCTGGCTTCAGGCAGGCAGCTCTTGGATTCTGAGGAGTGCATGAGTTGGCTTCCTCTGCCCCTTGGGCAGCCTTCCCACTGTATTGGACTACCTGTTTTCTGGGGTATGGAATACCGTGTGTGCTCAGATGCTCGAGTCTCTGCTGCAGAGCTGGTATCATGACTCTGCATCCTGCTGGGTGGATGTAGTGGATGTTGGAGGGACCCCAAGGATGTGGAGATTCAGAGGTTTTTGGGTCCCAGGCCAGGATGCACACTGGTGGTGGCTCTGCTCTCAACATGATGATGTGCTGTGGCAGCCTGTGTCCTGTGGGCTTGGGGCCCAGCTTGATTTCCTCTCTAGAACAATGCAGTCACATGGTTTCCAGGTAGCTCCCTATATGTGAGGGCAGGGAGCTCTCCTCTTGTTAGGGCTACAGGCATCCAGCATGGAAATGTGGACTGCTGGGGATCTTAGCCATACCTTTCTCCTGTGTTTGAGGTCTCTCTGGGCAATGAGCTAATCCTAGCCAGGTTCTTTGCTTCTGTGTCTATGCTGCTGTCCCAAGTCTCCATGCCCCCGAGGGGCTTTGTCACTTCTTTGCTGAATTCCAGTGTTCTCCCCTAGACTCGCTGTTTGACATGTGAATGGAGGAGATGAATGCTGGGTGCCTCTAGTCAGCCATGTTGATGATGTCTTCTGTAACTTTTCACTATTTCTGCAAATGTTTATGATACTGTAAGCCTGGCTGCCTGTGCTATAAATAGAAGACTAGGTCTCTTTGTTGGAGTTTGTAAAGATCATTCCGTTATGGCCACACAAATCACACTGAGAGACACATAAGAAATTAAAGGATCTGTGACTATATATATATAGTCACAGTACTTAGAGACAAGAGGCATGGCAATCCCCACCACATAGGGCCCGTATAGGAGCTCTGGGGAGTGGGCTTAACCAGGTAGACGGGGAGGGGAGAGAGAGAAAATCCATGAAGAAGTCCCTTTATTGGGGGCTAGAGTAGAGTACACAAACAAAAGGTGTGAGGGGATTTCACTGGTGTGTTTGAATGTCACTAGGGCACTGTCAGGAGAGGGCTAATCAGGGAAATTGTGGCAAATACCAGCATTATCACACTGGGGCACCTGGTCACCTGGGTGGAGTGCTCATAACCTGTTGGTGGGGGATGTTCGGGGATTGGGAAAATAAGTTTTAAACATTTACAGTATCCAGTCATTGCCTGTTCAGATCTTTATAATAAAAAGAGTTCCAAGAAAGAATGCACGCTCTTCTCATGTGCAGAATCACATTCATTATTTGAAGAGTCTCCACATAGTTTCTAGGAATCTAGAGCCCAGAACCGCAGAACTGAGATATAGTTAGGTATATCATGACACCATTTCAGAACACGTCATCAACTCAACCTTGAATTTGCAGCGTTCAAATGCCCAACACAAAATTAGTCAGAAAACAGGCATAGGAAAGCTTGCAGGATCTGAAATCCACAGGGGTTTCATTTTTGATTTTCACTAACGTGATCATAATGAAAGGAGAGTGTCATATCCCCTTCTTTCTATTGTTAACTTTTTTTCTCTCAGCAACCGATCCTAGAATTTATTTGAAGAGGAGAAGAAATGAGTAAATGGATGAATTAGAAGAGTAATGCAGTCTTGTTGTATAAATACTAAGTTACCTCTAGTATCTAAGTATCTATGAAAATATCAAAAGAGAGAATTATTGTTTTAATGTATTACAATTAAAAATATAAACATATGCAATATAGCACATTTAAATGGAGCCAGTTCAATATCTAAAATCAAAAATTCTTCTCTCCTTATAGCTTATTTAACTTTATATTCTTGGCAACTTGAATGGCACACGGCACACAGGAGGCGTTCAATAAATGTTGATGATTAAAAGAATGTTTATGTATGTGCTTTTGAAACTTGGAAAAATTTCACATTTACATTTTCTATCCTACCATCTTTCCTTCTTTCTTTTTTTCTCTTTCTTTCTTTCTCTTTCTTTTTCTTTTCTTTCTCTTTCTTTCTTTTTTTGAGATGGAGTCTCACTCTGTTGCCCAGGCTGAGTGCAGTGGCATGATCTCAGCTCACTGCAACCTCCACCTCCCAGTAGCTGCCTCAGCCTCCCGAGTAGCTGGGATTACAGGTGCACACCACTACACCCGGCTAAATTTTGTACTTTTTAGTAGAGATGGGGTTTCGCCATGTTGACCAGGATGGTCTTGATCTCCTGACCTCATGATCCACCCACCTCAGCCTCCCAAAATGTTGGGATTACAGGCATGAGCTCGCGCCTGACCCCCTTCTACCATCTTTCTATCCTCAGTTCATTGATGATCAGATGAAAGAAAAGCACAGATGATATCAGCAAATGAATCAGAATTTCCAAACTGTAGTGCAGGTGGCCAGGGACAGTTCTAGGAGACAGAGTTCTGCATGGCCTGTAACATGTGGAGCTGGACTTTGAAGTAATCCAATCTAACAAACATGTACTGAAAACCTGTGATCTGCAAATCATCCTGATAGATATTATCGGGCTGCAGGATGAGAAAAAACACAAAATGCATGCAGTTTTAAAGGCTGGAAATGGCGTATTTGAGGTGAAAGAAGGCAAATAGGAAAACAGTTCCACAAGCCAACGGCATAGTTCCCAAAGGGCTGTTTTCAGTTTGACAAGGAGAAGCACTTTTGTTATTCTGGCCTGCTTCCTCGTTGCAAAAATAGAACCATGAACCTTTTTCTTCTGCTGATTATGATTTTAAAGATTGTCAGTGAAGCAAATATACATTAAAAGCAATAAATAAATAAATATTTAAGCTCTAGAAAGATTGCCAAGCTTTAGTGATGCTGTAACAGGAAAAACCAATAACATAGTGCCTCGGCTTACTGAAGAACTAATTCGTGTTTATAAAGTGCTTTCAGAATGCAAAGCACTGAAGAAGGTTAGGATATTACTATTATTATATCAAAGGTCTTTAAAAAGCAGGATCTTGATATTCTTATAATCACAGCAGGAGTTGTTCATTTCCCATGTAATTTACGAACAGAAAAAAAGAATAATAAACTCCACCTCTCTTCATGCTTGATTTGTCCGTTGTTCTTGTTATATGTAACTGATCCTCAAGAGAGCCTTAATTTAGGCAACGATTTATTCTCTTCAATATTATTTTGACATTTGGTAATTACTACAGATTCTGTGCATCTGTCTTTCCCAGAAAAGAAGGCATTAAATGCCACTTGGATGATCATTGGTTTTGCAGAAACTCAGATTTGATGTTATTCTTTTGGTAGATAGCATGACTTATGGTAAGTTTCCAGTTCTGGGATACACAGATTGTGCATTTCATTACTCATGGAGTCTGTGCCACACTGATATTAGATATTTCATAAAAATAAGCTATTGGTTGAAAGAAGAATATCATAAATATTTCATATAATAAAACTGGCCTTTTCCAATTGTCCACATGTATTCTAAAATAACTAAGATATCTGTAAGTTTTCAGAAATGAAAGCAAGAAACTGGAACAGAGGTCAGAAATTTCTTAGGAACCTCTCTCTAGGACTCTCAAATGGACTCACAAAGAAAACAGATAAGACCCCCAAAAACCAGGAACAAGAAAGAGAGTTACATCAACAGTTAGTCAGGTACTTTCAGAATTGCTTCATGCTATTCCCATATGTAAGCTTTTTTCTTATCAAATTTTATGAATGATGATAGCTTCTTCCATTGTGAATTTTCATTTATGGTCATTAGTTCTAACAAGTCCAGTCTTCCATGTTAGATTTTGCAGATTTAAATTTTGACGTGAAGATTTGATTAGTCTGTTTATTCAAACCAGTGATACATTTCAAGGCAATTACTTTTAGCTATTGCAAATGATGTATTTAATTTGTTATTTTAACCATAATATTATAAACTGGAAAAATGTAGTATTTTTAAGCTGACGTTTGAATAAATTGTGAACAAGTTTGTGAGTAGAAAGACAAGGAAAACTGGAGGGAGAAAGGGGAGATAGGGAGAAGGATGGAGAAGGAGGAAAGATAGAGGAAAAGAAAAAAGAAAGAATAGTGTCATGAATGAAAAGATGCAAGGTGGCCATAAAAAAAAAGGAAGACAGGATAAGGAGTTGGGAAAGGGGAAGACCAGAGGAGAAAGAGGGTTAAAAGATGTTCTAGAATAAAGAAGGCAGAATGGCAAAGTCAAATCATACACTTCTTTATACCCTACCTTCTCAATGGCTACTTAAGGCTTAGGGATTAATTTTTTTCTCTCTTTCTCTCATTCTCTCTTTTTTTCTTTCTTTTTAGAGACAGAGTCTCAGCCCAAGCTGAAGTGCAATGCTGCAGTCATAGCTCACTTTAACCTCAAACTCTTAGTCTCAAGGGATCCTCCTACCACAGCCTCCTGAGTAGCTGTAACTACAAGCACACCTCACCATGCATGGCTAATTTTTAATCTTTTAAATTTTTTGTAGAGCCAGGTTCAAACTATGTTGCCCAGGCTGATCTCAAACTTCTGGCCTCAAGCGATCCTCCTGCCTCAGCCTTCCAAAGTGCTGGGATTACAGGGATGAGTCACTGCACCAGTGCCTGGTATAGTGCCTGGTATATTGTAGGCACTCGGTAACCATTTGATGAATCAATAGATGTTAATGGATCAACCTGGCCTCCTTACAGTTCCTTGAACACCCCAGGTACCCTTCTCTTCTTGACTATGTCCCCAGAGATTTGTTTAGTTCACTCCTCTACTTCCTCCTCACCTTTTCAGTAATGCCTACCCCGAGCAGCCAGTTAGGAACTGCAGCTAACCGCATACTCCCCACTCACTGAAATCCCCTAACTCTGCTCCGCCTTCCCATGGCAGTAATCCTCCTTGATATGTAATGTGGTTTTGCTGATATGTTATATTTATGGTTTATTGCCTGTCTTCCCCTGCTAGAATGGAATTTCCATAGGGCAGGGGTCAGTCTTTATTTCAGTTGCTGATTTATCCCAAATACGTAGAACAATGCCTGTTTGCTGCATGGATGAATCATCCTTATCAATATATGTCCATGTTTTTTCTTGTTCTTTTTTTCTCTCATTCTTTGTCCCCTCCCCTTCATAATAGTTGACAGAGAATACAACCCCAAAGCATTTACCTGTTTTCTAACTTGTATTTAACTTCACTCTTAAATTTCAGCTGCATTGCAGCAAAATCCTGCACACATGACCTGCTGTTCCCCAAAAGGGTCTTTCTGTGCATTTTATATTGCCATTTACTGCCTGAAAAGGCCTGGACTGATGTCCAAAGAACACAATCCAGAACACGGCAGAGCTACAGGTCAGCCTGGCTCAAATTTCTTGAAAAGTTCTTTTACATATTAATTGTTTTATCTGGGTATTAGTTATTTTCTCTCTAGGGAAATAATCAGACAGTGGCTTTTTAAGGCAATTTTATGTCATCACAGATCCTTTTGGAGAACTAATTTTCCATGCTAGGGTAGAAATCAAAGCTAATGCTGTCATTTGGCTTGTACTCTACCCTTGTTCTTGCTTTGTTTAAATGATGAGTTAGGCCCAGCAATAGTATTAGTTCATCAAAAGGTCTATAAGTTATATTCAGATCGTTTGGGGTCAACAAAACCCAGAATGTGGTTTACACAAGTGCTTTCTCTCCTAATCCTTAAATCCATAGATATTCAAAGTAAACTTAATTCATATGTTTTCCATTCATTTTCCCTTAGGTCTTTATGTTTAGGGGAGGGGGTGGTGGTAGGCAGGAAGGTACTGTTCTAGGAACTGGCTTCCTTCTTCGCTGCCACAGACAGATCATTCATTAGCCACAGACCCGGTTTCTTGGCAGAAGTCCATACCTGTATCCTTTCCAGTTCCCTCTTAATTGAAGCTCCAACCTCAGCACACATCAGTGTAGCTGCCAAAGAAAGTAAAGCAGAAAGAGGCTGTATTTCTCTCATAGAACCACAGAATCCTACACTTGTGATTCTTAAGATCATCTGGTTCATCTACCATGTGAGCCTTAAATCACTTGGGCAGTATCCTGGCTAATTACCTTTCAGCCTCTGATTAAGCATCTCCAGTGACAGAGCATCAATAGCCGACCACAGTCATGGGTGGCTTTCAGCTATAAGAAGGACTCTCAGAAGGAACTGAGTCTTCTTTACTGCATCCCAAATCTCTCCAGTCCCTTCATCCATTTAAAACCAGTCCTCTGTGTTCCACTCATGTTCTCTTGTCGTGAAGATTTCAGTCTCCCATGATTTCCGGTTCTGCTCTTCATGCATCCTTCCCAAATCTGAGCTTCCTGGTCCAACTACCCAATGGGCACTACATTCTGCATCTGATACAAGGACCTTGAGATAAACCACGCTGCCTGCTTAAGCTAACCCCTCCTCGAAATCTTGTTGCTTGTCTTACCATCTCAAAAATGGCAAGATGCATCTAGAAGCTCCTCTTCTTATCACATCCCCCGCAGCTAGGTGACAAGTCCTATCAGCTGCACCTCCAAAATAGCTTCCAGGTCGGCCTCAGCCTCCTCATGTCCACCATGTCTACTTTAGTTCAAGATTTGGTCTTGTCTCATCTGAACTGAGGCACCAGCCTCATCTCTCATCTCCTGGCCCCTGACCTCTTCTTCCCCAGTGCTTTTTACTATGTTGCTTCCAAGTTTCCCTTTCTCCAGATCATGGAGCTAGCAAGAATGTGTTGATGGCCTTCATCTTCATGTTATCTTTTTGCTTCTTTATCCAGGTCTCATAGAAAGATGGTCAGCTAAAGAGAAGCCAGGACAACAGTGTGGCAACCCCCAGTAGAAAATATTATCCTGGCCGGGCACGGTGGCTCACACCTGTAATCTCAGCACTTAGGGAGGCTGAGGTGGGTGGATCATGAGATCAAGAGATGGGGACCATTCCTGGCCAATATGGTGAAACTCCATCTCTACTAAAAATACAAAAATTATCTGGGCATGATGGCACATGCTATAGTCCCAGATACTCAGGAGGCTGAGGCAGGAGAATCACTTGAACCTGGGAGGTGGAGGTTGCAGTGAGCTGAGATTGCACCACTGCACTCCAGCCTGGAAACGGAACAAGGCTTCGTCTCAAAAAAAGGGAAAATATTTAATCTCATGTTTTTCATGACTCTTTGATTCTAAATCTGTGCTACTGAATTTGTCACCAAACTGCTTAATCCTTGAGGGGTGCTGAGGTGCTGGCTGACTTCCCTGAGCCCATTTATGCCTCTTTTTAAGGTGCTGCTTGTCCTGGAGGTCCTCAGCATCCCCTCTGACCCTTTAACCTGTGGCTAACACAGCACTCCAGCCACACTGTCACAGCCCCTGCACACTGCCCTCCGAGCTGAGTGGATGCAGAGCTCTTGCCTCCCGTTCAGAACTCTGCTTATCCTCCGAGTGTGCTCGAGCATGCATCACCTCTCCCTTTACATCACTTGCTAATGCATGCATCGCTTCTCCACTGCCTATCCCTTAGTTATGAGCCTCTTTACCCCAGCAGGTTCCTCTCCCATAGCAGCCGTTGTGCTGTATTTGTAGTTTGTTTCCACATTTTTTGGAAATGGATATCCTTTGGAGGCAGGCATGTGGTCTTAGAATCCTCTGCATATTCCATTATCTGGCTCAGTGCCTGGCACATAGTAGGTCTCAGAAATGTTCTTTGAAAAATGTGTGAATGAATGGTTGAGTGAATGAGCTTCTGTCACATTTCCTTATTCTCCAAGTCTAGTAACACTTTCTGAAAAGGAAATAAAATTATTTTCTCTAAGTGAACCGAAGCCAGTATCTATGATCGTTTGATTTTCTACGTTCCTCAGTGAGCCATTCCAGTCATTCAGCTATTCATTGTAGACCCTTATAGCATCCTTGTCAAGCTGATTGATTTATGATTTTCAGGATCCATTTTCTTCTTTCAAATGAACAGCACAGTGATATCTGATGGCTTGCGAGTGTCCAGTCTAATAACTTGCCCATGTGCTCACAGCCTGGAAGCAGCCAAGCTGGGAGTGGACCACTCACTAGCTGCCCCCTCTGTACCTGTGTGCCATGGGGCCTCTCTCCATGGAACCTTGTAAACATCCAGTTAGAGAATCTGCTGAATTTAAATTATCATTATATTTCACCAAACATATTTCATTAAGTCACTGATAAACATTCCTGGCATTTTTGATTATTTTCCTTTTCATCCAAGTAAGGATTATTTTCCCTTATTGTTCTTAACCATCTCTGTATCTGTATCCAGGAACTGAGCTTACAGGTAATGATCTAATTCAGATATGTGTAAACCTGGGTGTAATAATTAGCCCAGATTGGTTGAAACGTTTCCCTTTTATGCAACCCCTTTCATCCTTATCACGTACATTAATTCATTCGATCTGGTAATATAGATGATTAACCTGTATATCCAGGTGCTGCTGCTGATATGGCTGCTATGTCCATGTGCTGGGGTAAACAGACTGTCGTTAGTAAATATTCCTTCTGATACCTGCTCTCTGCCATCACTACGCATGTTCTAAAATGTCTTTTTTGCTCTGTTCTTTTTCTCACACCAGTTTAACTCAGAAAGATCCACTTCATTTCCGTAGGCTAAACTTCTAATGAATGCAGATATTTGTAAGGGGCCTGAACTGGATAACCTCTCGCGTTTTCTCCAGTTTTAGTATTTTGTGAAGACAGTTTGGTGTAAATAATTTAAGAGGTTAGTCAGAATGGAGTTCTCTGTTCAAATGGTCTCCTTAAATTTCTCTACTGAGTTCTTAGAGCTTGTTGTGGGATTCAGGAGCTTGCCCTTGGAAGTACAGAGCACAGTGCCTGCCCCACAGTAGGCCCAATAAATAAAACAAAATTAAATGGAGTTAATTTAAACAAAATTAAAGCCTCCCTAGAGCTAACAATTTTAACTTATTACCATATAATAAGTAACAAGTTAGTGCCAATCTCAACCTAAAGTTTCAAGGAAAACTGCCCCGTAGAAATCTTGTATTTTTAGCAACACTGAATTTGTACTCCTAACAAAAAAAGTAATGAAATTCCTTAAAAGCTGTTATAAAATGTAAGTTACTTATCCTTGGACAAAGAGTTCAAATCTTCCTTATTTATTGTTAAGCATTCCCCGTTCATCATACCTATTGGAAAGAGCTTTGCTTAAACTCAGAATTTGACTGCTAATATTCACACATATGGCAAATATGAACTAATCAGACCACAGATATTTTGCTGCATTCCATGGTGTCTCCTTTATTTGTTTAATTTGCAGCTATAGCAACTAGATTCCATCACTTTGGGCTTTTACACAGAGCTACAGTATGATCAGCTTGGTTGAAGTTTGGCACTCGACACTCTGCTCAATTGAAGACATATGCACAAAATCACTTACCACATTTTTTAACCTGTTTTTCACACTGGGTAGGTCTGTAATATTTGCATAAAAAAATGAAAAGCAACCTTCTACAGGGAGAGAAGGCAATTAAAAGATGTTGCGACCTTTCTTTCTGCAGCATTTCAAAGCTTAAAGTTTTCTTGGCGTGCTTTTCAAACGCCCATCTAACTTTGAAGCAGGCTGCCTCTCCACAGAAAGCTTGCTCCAGCAATGACTAAAGGATTGACCTGGTGCCATGCATGCTGCTTTGCACAAGAAGGGCATTTGGAAATGACCTTGAAATGAAGTTTTGCCAAGTTAATGAAATATAGGCCTTCAAGAAGTGCCATTTCAGAAATGATGTACAGAAGGGCATCTGTGGCACTGTCAAAAATTGCCTTTTAATTTGGTGTTGGACGAACATGAATTTTTAACCTCCATAAGGAATGATACTCTTGATTTTATTAGTTGCATTTTGTAACAGGTTGGAAAAATTAGGTAACGGAGAATATTGGCATAGCACTGTTGTTTCTTTTAGGTGACTTTTTAAAAACATTTGCTGAAGGAAAGGCTGATGCTCTAAGAGTACGATTATAAATTGAGAGATGGGAGTTTAAAATGAAGGATAAGCCACAAATGAGGGTGAAGTTAGTGGATAGAGAAGAGACTGGAGAAAAAGGTGTCTCTCTTTACTTATAAGCTGCCTGTCGATACGATTTAGATTCTAGGAGGGGGCATTTCTTTTCTCAGTATGCACACTCATAGAGTAAACAGTTGTGGCTGGTTAAACATGTTAATTGATGTTGACACCAGTTGCTGCTATACGGTTTTCCATTTTACTGAGCGGTGTATTTATGTTGCTGCATAATGTCGCCTGATTGCATGTCTCATGCTGGTGAAGTTGGCTGACATTTCAGGCTCTGGATATCATGAAGCTGTGCTTTAACCTTATTTGGAAGTCAGGGTTAGTGTGGCACTGGAAGGTCTCCTTCAGCTTCCCTTCTTGTGACCTCCCTTCTATAACGCTGGCAAGGCTGACACAGTCCAAGTTTGAGGCAGTCAAGGTGGGACAGCAGAAGATTGTTGAGGCACAAGTCATATTTTCTCTTACGCCAACTCTCAGATTTTTATATAATCTGAGTCTATACTTCTTTTAAAAAATAATAAATAAATAAATAAGACTATTCAGCCCCTCTAGAGCTCTCTAAAAAGACAGTAGAAGACTTCTGACCACTCTCATTTTTAAAGTTCTAATAATTTTCACAAACTAATCCTGGGAAACATACATCTATGTGACCAGGGAGACATACTGGCAACAGCAACTTCTCGGAACATTCCTTTTTACACTGCCTGGGATTTTTCAACAAGTAATTTGGTATTTCTATAAATTTAAAGTGGATTCAGTAAAATGAACGCATTTTTTTTTTTCTTAAAAGCTCAACCCTTCCAGACTCATCATTTTGTAGAGTTACATAAATAAGCCATGCAACTGAGATAAAAGTCAAAGTTGGCCGGGTGTGGTGGCTCACACCTGTAATCCCAGCACTTGGGGAGGCCAAGATGGGTGGATCACGTGATCAGGAGATCAAGACCATCCTGACTAACATGGTGAAACCTCGTCTCTACTAAAAAGACAGAAATGAGCTGGGCATGGTGCCATGCACCTGTAATCTCAGCTACTCTGGAGGCTGTGGCAGGAGAATCACTTGAACCTAGGAGGCAGAGGTTGCAGTGAGCTGAGATCACGCCATTCCACTCCAGCCTGGGCGACAGAGCGAGATTCCATCTAAAAAAAAAATGCCAAAGTTATAGGTTAAAATCATTTGCACAACTGTTCACATTTTTAATTATTTTATTTTTTTAGAGACTTTTTTAGAATCTCACTGTGTCACCATGCTGGAGTACACAGTAGCACTGTCATGGCTCACTGTACCCTCAAACTCCTGGGCTCAAGTGATACTCCTGCCTCAGCCTCCCAAGTAGCTAGGACCACAGATTTAGACTACCACACCTGGCTTCTTTTTTTTTAATTATTTTTTGTAGACACAGTGGCCTCATTATGTTTCCCAGGCTGGTCTTGAGCTCCTGGACTCAAGAGATCCTCCTGCCTCAGCCTTCCCAAAGTCCTGGGATTACATGTATGAGCTGCTACAGCCAGCCCCTGCTCACAATTTATATAGTAACTTATTTTAAAAACAGTAATGTATTTGCAAAATAGTTTTTAATGCAGTAAGTTATTATATACTGAAATCAAGCTTGATGATTTTTCATTAGGTTTTGCTAAGTGTCATGTGCTAAATTGTTTGCTTATGAATTTTTTCCCCAGTGCCTGTATTTGGTAAGTTTGCATGGAACGTTCTGGTGTAAGAAACTCAGAAATATTTTGTTGTTTTACCTTAGCATTTTTATTGATGTGTCTTAAAGGTGATTTGCTTTAAATTGCAGTATGATACTTTTTTCTGTACCTAAATCTTTCCAACTGAAGAGCACAGTTTCCTGCAAAACCCTCACCCCCAATTTAGAGCTCTCTTTATATTAATATGAGTCATTTTAAAAGTATTTCCTGAAACACTTCTCAACTTCGTAAATAAAGAAGGGATATATCTTAGTCCATTCAGGCAGCTATAACAAAATAGCATACATTGGGTAGCTTATAAACAACATAAATTTATTTATCACAGTTCTAGAAAGTCTAAGAGCAGAGTGCCAGCATGGTTGGGTTCTGGTGAGGATCCTCTTCCAGATTATAGACTTCCAACTTCTTGCCCTGTCCTCACATGGCAGAAGGAGCAAGGGATCTTTCTGGAGCCTCTTTTAAAAGCCCACCAATCCCATTCATTGAGGGCTCCACCCCAATGACCTAATCACTTCCCAGAGGGCCATCTCCTAATGCCATAACCTTAGAGGTTAGGGTTTCAACATAGGAATTTCTAGGAGATAGAAACATTCAGCCCATAGCAGGATGAGAAAAAGAAAGGAAAGTACAACAAAGGACATCAACCATAAGGAACACCATGACTTCTGATATTTAATATCATAGACCACAGATCGAAGGAGCCGAGAGACAGAATAAAAAGACAAGGCCCAGGCCCAGTGAGCTTTTGATGCCTGAGACTCCTCATGTCCTTGCTCTCCCGCTGACCTCAGTGCTCAGCACGGCCTTTCTTCTCCTGGCAGTATTTTCCATTTATCTTTTGGTGTAAACATTTTAGAGATGAGAGAAGTAGGGAGCTTATCATTATTCAGTCTGATCAAACAGTATCTTCACCTTTAAGTTATATTCAGAATTTCATTGTCCTGTTTTATTTTTAAAAAATCATATGAGATTATTTTTGTGTATGTGGATAAACCAGAAGGTATTTTCTTACAAAAACTTCCTTCTGCATCCTGGCACAGCTCCTCCAGTTGAATAGGGGCCTTCTTTCCAAAAAAGTCCAGGTAAGGACTTTCTTAACCTGTATTCTAACATGATGGGACATTGTCCTCTTTGCTTTCCTGTCTTATCATTGCAAACCCTCCAACATTTTCTATATTAACATCATTTATATTTATATTAGCACATATGTTTTGAAAGAGATATGATCCCCATTGAAAATTCTGTTCCTTTAAAAGCTCATCCCGTTTCTAGAG
This sequence comes from Alouatta palliata, assembly GCA_004027835.1. NCBI lineage: Eukaryota > Metazoa > Chordata > Mammalia > Primates > Atelidae > Alouatta > Alouatta palliata. The sequence continues at coordinate 34,976 of PVKV010022319.1, forward strand.
ATGTTGATGATGCTTTCTTCTTTCCATGGATTGAAGCTGCATTAATGTTGGTCAACCCTGGATGGCCCAGGTCTCATACTCAGAGATTCTGATGGATTCGGTCTGGGATAAGACCGAGACACCATCTATTTTTTTTTTTAATGCTTCCTTACATGGTTCTGAGCCAGGTTTAAAGATCTCTGAATTTGTTGGTCTCACAAGCATCCCTGGGATTCGAAAAAAAGGGGTTATTGGCAGATCACAAAGTGAGGAAGCTGTCCTGGTGATATCTAGATCTGAGCTGAACAGAGACAAACCTGAGTTAATGTGCATAATCACGCGCACTTAACTCTAAGGGGCTGGTTGCGAGGTGGTATCTCTGATTCAGTTTCTACTGTAATAAAATACTGGTACTTTCTCAAGATTCTCAGGAAATTTAATAAATATTAACATTTATTTTATTTTATTTTATTTTATTTTATTTTTATATATACTTTTTATTGCATTTTAGGTTTGGGGGTACATGTGAAGAACATGCAAGATTGTTACATAGGAACACACATGGCAGTGTGATTTGCTGCCTTCCTCCCCATCACCTATATCTGGTATTTCTCCCCATGCTATCCCTCCCCAACTCCCCACCCCCTGCTGTCCCTCCCCTTTTTCCCCCCAACA
>PVKV010022320.1:0-35625 GCA_004027835.1 Alouatta palliata
CCCCACATGAACTCAGAATCCCATCACAACAACACCCCACATGAGCTCAGGATTCCATCACAACAACACCCCACATGAGCTCAGAATCTCATCACAACCAACACCCCACATGAGCTCAGGATCCCATCACAACCAACACCTCACATAAGCTCAGGATCCCATTACAACAACACCCCACATGAACTCAGAATCCCATCACAACAACACCCCACATGAACTCAGAATCCCATCACAACAACACCCCACATGAGCTCAGGATCTCATCACAACACCACCCCACATGAGCTCAGAATCCCATCACAACCAACACCTCACATGAGCTCAGGATCTCATCACAACACCCTACATGAGCTCAGAATCCCATCACAACCAACACGTCACATGAGCTCAGGATCCCACCACAACAACACCCCACATGAGCTCAGGATCTCATCACAACAACACTCCATATGAGTTCAGAATCCCATCACAACAACACCCCACATGAGCTCAGGGTCCCATCGTAACCAACACCCCACATGAGCTCAGGGTGTCATCACAACCAACACCCCACATGAGCTCAGGGTCCCATCATACAGCACCCCACATGAGCTCAGGGTCCCATCCCAACCAACACCCCACATGAGCTCAGAATTCCATCACAACACCCTACATGAGCTCAGGGTCCCATCAACCAACATCCCACATGAGCTCAGGGTGTCATCACAACCACCACCCTCCATGAGCTCAGCAACCCATCACAACCAACACCATATGTGAGCTCGGGGTCCCATCATACAACACCCCACATGAGCTCAGAACCCTATCATACAACACCCCACATGAGCTCAGGATCCCATCACAACCAACACCCCATATGAGCTCAGGGTCCCATCATATAACACCCCACATAAGCTCAGGGTCTCATCAACCAACACCCCACATGAGCTCGGGGTCCCATCAACCAACACCCTGCATGGGCTCAGGGTCTCATCATACCACACCCTTCATGAGCTCAGGGTCTTATCAACCAACACCCCACATGAGCTCAGGGTCCCATCAACCAACACCCCACATGAGCTCAGGGTGTCATCACAACCAACATCCCACATGAGCTTAGGGGCCCATTACAACCAACACTTCACATGAGCTCAGGGTGTAATCACAACCAACACCCCTCATGAGCTCAGGGTCCCAGTACAACCAACGCCCCACATAAGCTCAGGGTACCATCACAACCAACATCCCACATGAGCTCAGGGGCCCATCACAACCAATACACCACATGAGCTCAGGGTCCCAACATACAACACCCCACATGAGGTCAGCATGCCATCACAACCAACACCCCCCATGAGCTTGGAGGTCCCATCATCACTCTGCTTTGCTGCTAGAGGCTATCAAGTGTGGTTGTGCCCTAGACCTCTCGTCTGTAAAGCTGAGAGATGCACACACGACTGTTTCCAGGACTTTTCTGACAAGGCCACTGAAAGGATGATCAACTTGCAGCAAAATGTTTTGCCAATATGCAAATGCTACAAGTGATTAATTTGAGATTTCAAAGTCCTTTACCTTGACTGCTGTGCATAAGATCCACTCGAAGCGTTTCATAACAGTTAAGCTGATCACATTATTACTTGTCAGAATTCATCATCTTCCCTTTTTCCCCAAAGATTTTGCTGGCTCTTTTTTTTTTTTTTTTTTTTAAGCCTGGGTCAGTCTGGTTTCATTTTCCAGGCACAGTTTTTCCATCTTATCAGGATGACACACTTCCTGTGGCTTCATAAGGGGAGGGGCAGCTCACCACGGCCTCCAGTCCTGCATCAGTGCAATTAAGTGGGGGACTGTGGCTGCGAGTGGCACAAATCTGACATTTCATGAAAATACAAAACAGAAGCAGGCCTGGCCCCCCTCACTCCATTTAACTCGCCCTCATCCATGCCTGGCCGTATAGTACACCCACACTTTACTACAAGTCGGAAAATGCCCTGGGGTGAGGCAAGTACAATGTGAGTGCCATGGGTATGCCAGCAACGAAGCACAGAACAGCAACAAGCCACTAAAGGCAGATGTCAAAGAAACAAGCCACAGGCCTCATTTCAGAAGAGAGGAATGCACATGGAGGCAGCAAAAGCAGAAAGCAAAGGTCTCGTGGCCACTGCGAAGGCCAAGGTCATGGTGACCTCTGGTGGGAGAAGGTGGCAGGACTGCATAGGAATTCTGGTGTTCTGTTTCTTGACCTAGCTCAGAATGTCTATCACCAGAATGTTTATTTGTGAAAAAAACACTGAGATGGACACCACTATTTCACAATGAAAGGGCTGTACAGGTACACACACACACGAATATGCAGTACACACAAGAGTGTACATCTCAGTCTGTTTTCTGCTGCTGTGACAATGCCAGACTGGGTAACTTATAAAGAACAGAGATTTATTTCTTACAGTTTGGGAAACTGGGAAATACGAGGTCGAGGGGCCTGCATCTGGTAAGGGTCTTCTTGCTGAACTGTCCCACAGCAGAATTCAGAAGAGCAAGAGAGCACAGAGAGACCGAAGTGGGCAAAACTCATCTTTTAATCAGAAACCCACTCCTTTGATAATGAGCCCAACTTCCACAACAGCAGCATTAACTCCTTCAGGAGAGCAAAGCCCTCATGATCTAATGAGCTCCTAATGGTGCCACCTCTCAGAACTGCTGCACTGGAAATTAAGTTACGTGAACTTTGAGGGAAACATTCAAACCAAAGCAGTATGTCTCTGCCTGTCTGTATTTAGGTATCTGTACCTATATATCGTATCTAAATGTATCTACAGACGGTTCCTAACTTAGGAAGGTTTGAGTAACAATTTTTCAACTTTTTAGTGGTGTGAAAGCAACACATGTCAGTAAAAACTGTACTCTGCAAACCTATACAACTAGTTTTTCACTTCCAGTATTCAATAAATTTTATTCCATATTCAACATTGCATTATAAATAGGCTTTGTGTTAGATGATTTTGCCCAACTAATGTAACAGTTGCTATGATTGAGGTAGGCTAAGCTACGATGCTCTGTAGGTGAAATGTATTAGGCATTTTCAATTTCTGGTATTTTCTGCTTATGGTAAGTTTATCAGGACTTAGTCCCACTGTCAGTTCAGGAGCATGTGCAGCTATCTGCATCTATGTTTATCTGTATCTCACATCTATAGCAAGGCATCTGTATCTATGTCTGTATTTGGATCCATGTATCTGCCTGCATTTATATCTGTACCTCTATTTGTATCTGTGTATCTGTCTCTATGCATCTATTTGCAGCTATACCTCTGTATATATATCTGTAACCATATCTGTATCTGTCTCTATACAGGCAAATACCTACCCTGGCTTCTCCCCAAAGGAGACAAAGATTTTAAATCAAAGAGACTCCTCCTCTTCCACAGACCTGGTGGGGCCAGCACAGAACAAGCCATTTTGAAGGCTCAGGCTGAAGTGGCCTTGACATCCATGGAGCCCCTGTTTTTTGGGGGAACAGGGTGTCTAGGCTCTATAGCTTCTGAAAAATCAGGTGTTATGGGCTGAACTGTGGCGCCTCAAATTCATATGTTGAAGCCCTAAGCCTCTGTACCTAAGAACGAGACCACATGGAGATAGGTTCTTTAAAGAAGTAATTATGTTAAAATGAGGTCACTAGGGTGAGCGTTAATCCAATGAGTGGCTTAAAACAGTCATTTATTTTAAGAAGAGGTTAAGATGCAGATACGTACCAAGGGAAAACCATGTGAGTGAGTACACAGGGAAAAGACAGTTATCTGTGAGCTAAGGATTGAGGCCTTGGGAGAAACCAACCCTGGTGACACCTCGACCTTGGACTTCTAGCTTTCAAAACTGTGAGAAAACAATGTATTTTGTTTAAGCCACACAGCCTGTGGTCCTGTGTTACGGCAGCCCTAGAGACTAAGGCACCAGGGAATGCCCGCTTACCGGCACGTTTGCATTCTGTGTAACTGGAATTGCAGGGCAAACGGAAAGTCATTTCCCTGCCTTACAGCAGAGAACAGTTTGAGAAGGGGCAGTGGCAGTGTGTGTGTTTGGCAGCAGATGCCCAGTGGGGGTTGTTACTAAGTGGCTCGTCCCTGCCCTTTTCTCCTCAACCCAGGGCCCCGCAGGCCCCACAGTGATGCTTTACTGTCTCGTAGATTCTTGCCTCTTGAGGATGAAACCTGCCAGGACACAGGGAAACCATGTGTCCTAATGCAAACATACAGCTTCCTAAAAGTTTTTAATTTTCAAATTAGGCAAGCAACACGTGGGTGTTTTTAGATGTATATAATCTTGAAGCATACACTTCCCAAACCCAAATCTCTCCTTAGGGAACTATTGTTCTGTGTGCTTCTGTCCAGGCATTTTCTTATTCAGTTACATGTTCACACATGAGTGTGTGCCCATAGAGAGTTTTTCACCTTTTACACAAATGAGGTGATGCAACATATTATCCCAAAACCTGCTTTCTTCACCTGGAAATAAGGCCGAGGACTTGCGGGTAAATGAGGAACTGACCCAAATGGCAGAAACCCTGGGATCCTCTGAAATAAGAGGAACAAGACCCCCACCCCTCCACCACGGCACTCCCTGCAGGGGTCGGCTGGCACCTCCATGGTTCCCCCAGGCCCAGAGGTGGATATGCCTTCTTCCAAGAGGGAGGTAGTATTTTCAGCTTTGCAGGCCACGCAGTCTTTGCTGTAACTATTCAGCTCAGCCACTGCAGCCTGAAAGCAGCCATGGGTAATGTGCAAATCAACGGATGTGGCTGTGTGCCAACAAAACCTGATCTACAGAAGGAGGTAGGAGGCTACACTGCTGCAGTTTGCTGACCTCTGCACTTGACCCTGGAATCTTTTAAGGCTACTCTTGTCTCCCTTCTAAACTGCCTGTTGCTACCAATGTCCCAGGAGGGCCTGAGGACCTCAAGCCAGCTGCATGTGAGAATCATCTGGGAGATTCTAAAGGCCATGAAGCTGAAACCTCAGGGGGTGGAACTTAGGCAGGAATACTTTTAAAGCTTCCCAGGGCCAGGGAAGTGGCTCATGCCAGCACTTTGGGAGGCCAAGGAGAGTGGATCACCTGAGGTCAGGAGATTGAGACCAGCCTGGCCAACATGGAGAAACCACATCTCTACTAAAAATACAAACATTAGCTGGGCGTGGTGGCACCTGCCTGTAGTCCCAGCTACTCAGGAGGTTGAGGCAGGAGAATTGCTTGAACCCGGGAGGCGGAGGTTGCGGTGAGCCGAGATCGTGCCGCTGCACTCCAGCTCAGGTGACAGAGGAAAGACTGTCTCAAAAAACAAAAACTCCCAGGTAATTCAATAATGTAATGAGTTTGAGGAGGACTCGTTTTGTCCTCCAGGATTGAGGGCCACTGACAAGGAGTGGGGTGGGGGGTGAGGCCCTGGAGGTAATGTCCCCTCAGGAATGACAAAAAGGGACTCTAGCAAGGCTGGGAGGCACAGGGTGCTGGGTTCCTGGTGCTGGGCCACATTCCGTGTGGGTGGTGAAGGAGCCAGGCAGAGCCGCCTTAGAACCCCAGCTGTCACTGACCACGGTCAGACACAAAAGCCAGATGACCAGGGCAGCGTCTGGGACACGGGCCTATTCTGCCCAGGCCCTGCGATTCTAGAGGGTTTAAGTCAGCAGACAGAAAGGGAGAACAGGGAACAGCAGACTTGAATACGACTTCCCCCTCACACTCTCTGTCACTAAACGTCCTTTAAAGCCCCTCCCAGCTGGCCATGCTCTGGCCAGGAGTTTGATGACTGAGGGGCTGGGAGTCTGTTCTGAAAGCGTTTTTGCATTTCGGTTGACAAAATTAACGGTCCTCCCAAATCTCCATGGAGCGCGAGAACCTCTCACTAAAGGCTCTGTCACTCTTTAAAGGGTCGAGTTCATAAAGCGATGGTAGGTGATCCTTAGGCAGCCCCGGGGAGGCGCTGCAGCCCCTGGGCATGAGGAGCTCAACCGCACAGACCCACAGGCGTCCCCTCTGCAGCTGACAGCGATTCGCTGAAAGAAAAACCAGCCCCGCTGGGAGGTCTGCAGACGCTGTGAGGGAGACTCTGATGCCACAAGCCTTTGCCTTGCGACCTGCTCTGCTTGCACAAAGATTCCCGCCCCTCCACTGGTGGTGCCCCGCTTGATGCCCCGGGGCCCCTGACGGCCCCCACTCAGCCCAGGGAGCCACTCCAGTTCACTGCGGGGCCCTGGCCCAACCTGCAGACGGGAAGCCTGGGCCAGGATGTGCAGCCGGGGCCTAACCAGCCGAGGCCCTCAGAGAAAGGGACGTGGAGGCGCAGAGAGAAAAGCGCAGGCTCTGCCGACCAGGACCTCTCTGACCAGGACCCCAGCAGGCACGCAGCTCCTGGGGTTCACCAGTGCTAACTGCACAAGAAAGTCATGTGAGGCAGACCTGCCCAATCTTTCTACTCCATCCCATTTCCCTGATTGGTTCTAAGACAGACACATGACTCACGACGGCCACTGAGAACCAGCCCTGGGACCTGCGTTGGGACTGCTGGGAAAAAGCCTCCATCTCATCCGGGGAGGCAGAGAATATGAAAGGGGCTCAGCACACAGGCGCAGGAGCCCTGGGCCCAGCCTCCCCACAGATGGTCCTGACTCAGGAGTGGTAAATCCCTATGTGTTTAAACTCTGAACTGAGGCCGGGCATGGTGGCTCATGCCTATAATCCCAGCATTTTGGGTGGCCAAGGAGGGCGAATCACCTGAGGTCAGGAGTTTGAGACCAGCCTGACCAACATGGAGAAACCCTGTCTCCACTAAAAATACAAAATTAGCTGGGCATGGTGGCACATGCTTGTAATACCAGCTACTCGGGAGGCTGAGGCAGGAGAATCGCTTGAACATTGGGGACAGAGGTTGCAGTGAGCCGAGATTGCACCACTGCACTCCAGCCTGGGCACCCCAAAAAAATTAGCCGGGTGTGGTGGCTGGCAACTGTAATCCCAGCTACTCAGGAGGCTGAGGCAGGAGAATTGCTTGACTGCCGGGGGCAGAGGTTGCAGTGAGCCGAGATCGCACCATTACACTCCAGCCAGGGCAACAAGAGGGAAACTCCATCTCCCCCCCCCAAAAAAGCCGGGTGTGGTGGCTGGCACCTATATCCCAGCTACTCAGGAGGCTGAGGCAGGAGAATCGCTTGAACCTGGGAGGTGGAGGTAGTGGTGAGCCGAGATTGCACCACTGCACTCCAGCCTGGGCGACAGAGCAAGACTCCATCTCAGAAAAACAACAACAAACTCTGAGTTGGGTTTTCTGTCACTTGCAAACCACTGTAACTGTTATGTGTGGTTCCCAGGAGGCTTCTGCTGGGATTCCCCTCTGCAGCCTTGGGAGTCCTGGTGACTGCCAAGCAAGGAGTGAGCCTGCAGGTGAGAAAGCGCTGGAGGATGGAGAAAGGCCAGCTCTCTCCCATGCTGTTCTCAGGGCTGGTGTGCCTGCACCTGCCACCTCACCTGGACAAGCCCTGGGGCCTTGAATTGACCCGCCTGGAAAGGTCTTCCTTCCTGAACATTCAGGGAAGTAAGAGCCTGAGTCACTGGCCCAGAGGAGCCCTAGTGAGGAGTGACCGAGGAATGACACTGCATCCTTCAGAAGCTCCTCGAGGAGCCCTGTGCAATCTCCAGAGCCCCGCGCCCTCTCCTCCTGCCCCTCCCCAGACCTGCTCTGCACCCACAAGGACAGGAAACGTACCACGATGACAAACAGGGCAGGGGCTACGAAGGCCCAGATGGCGCCACTCCCCAGCGACAGCCAGCAACTGTGGAGAGAAGCAGAGCCGTCACTCTGGCAGCCTCGTTCTGCCTGCCAGCCTACCTTTATTCAAAAGCAGTTGCTAAGGTGCTGTCTTTCTCAGCTACAAGGTCCACCCGGGCACAGTCATACAACATTCCTAATCCCTGCAGATGTATTTTTATCCATGATGATCCCACGTCTCATAAGGATTTTCCAGGTTTGCAGACCACGACAGCAACTTCTGGAGAGTTTAGCCAAAATCCAAAATAGATTTTAATTTCATTATGAAAGATAAATAAACCTTTGCTGGGAGCTGGCTTTCCTGCAGAGCGCTTCGAACATGACCCAGCACGGGCCTTCCATGGGGGATTACCGTACGGATGAGGCGTCAGCGATGCCGCGCACGCCCATTCCCAGATGCCCCAAGCTCAGGGTGTTACACTCCCTCAGTGCCCTCCAACTCAGAGGAAAGGTTCCAGAAGGTCCTGGCGACTGCTCTGATGTCCTGAGCGGAGGGTCCAGTTTGAGGATCTGGCTTCTGAGAAGTGACTCCCAGAACTCAGGCAAAAAAAGCCAGCTCCTTCACAGTTTCATCTCCAGAGCCTAAGATTCCCTAGGACATCTCATCTTCTTGACTCCTGGGACAGTGTTTCCCAGGGCACTGGGGTGCCTTTAATTGGATCTGGACAGGTACATGGTGCAGTCCTCACTAGCACACAATGCGGTGTCTCCCTGCGGCTGGCTCATTTCACTCCCTCAGTGACGGCTCACTGAGCAGCAGGTCTGCCCCACAGCACATCAAACTCTATCATCTCATTTAACCCTATGCTGCCCCTGAGGTGTGTGCTGTGATCACGCCCATCCTACAGATGAGGAATCTGAGCCCGAGAAAGCTCAGGTGACTTCAGAGATCGCTGTGGGCACACTGCCTCCCTGTCCTCATTCCTCCCATGATGCCTCCCAGACCAGGAGACGGTAAATGCTCCAAAACAAGTGACAGCACCTGCAAGAGGCTCATTCGTGGCTGCACACCCAGAGCATAGAGAGGAGAAACCTCTCATCCGAGGATGCACTGTTTAAAAGAGAGATGCACACCAAGTCTGAATGGTACCTCTGCAAAGGTGCGATTCAAACCAGCCTCTCTGGAGAGTGGGATGCGTCTGCAAAGAGAGAGATTGTGCTTTCCAGCATTTCATGCAGAATGGTAAGTCGCTGAGGGGCTCTGATAGATACCCTATCCTGTTCAGAAACCCAGCGAGCTTCCCATACCTGGCTGGTGCTGCCTGGCTTTCGGGCATGAGAGTTGGGAAAAGGTTTAGATTGGAGTCAGACCCTGGGACTCGGGACTGTGGGTGAGCCCAGTAGCCCCAAGCTCCAGATGGGATAAAAGGGAACAAATGCCATCGAGCTGTTTGAGGAGCACACTCTTCTTCTAATTAGTCCCTCAACTTGTAACAGCATCCAGAATGAACGGAGCAGGCCGGGACAGTGTTCTGCAGAACCACTCGTTTCAATGTGCGCTCAGACCTGCCTTCTGTAAATGCTTCGCGTTCGGGAAACTTGCACCAAAGCAGAAAAGGCTGGATTTCTCTCGGTTTCACTATTCAGCTGTACTATTTTCTCATCTTGAAGCTGTGAAAATGCCTGACTTCCTGTTTGTAAGCACCATCAATATTTATCTTCCATTTTTTCGCACAGTGGTTCTTCAGCTTGGCTAGAATAGGCAGCAGCTTCCAAGAGACATTTATTTGAGTGAAAGCTCTTTTTCTTGTAAAGAAAGAAAATTCTATTTCTAGAACTTGCACAGCTGACCTGGTCACACAGCACCATCCCATCCTCTTCCTGACACAACTGTGGACCCAGGAGCTGCATTTCAAGTGGCAGCAGGACATTCTGGACACATAAGGTCCGTCCCTACTGCCCAAGCAACAGGGGCTCAAGACCACCTGCCTGGCACCCAGCAGACTGCACCTACTGCAGCGTTCATGGACTTGCTCCACTGTTACTGGGCACATGGTATACACAGGGTCCTTGCTGACCACCCCAAGAAAGGGTGAAGGGGTCACAATTTAGCCTCCACAGATGACCAGAACTGTGTCTGGGAAGACCACATGGGGAAAAATTTCCAAGCAGAAACTCCTACCAGCCTCCCTGCTATTCTTGGAGGTGCTTGTGGTCTTTGTTGCTAGTTCCAAGGCTGAGCAATCTCCAGGGCACAGCTGGTTTGTTTCTCCCTCTCCCTGGACCATGACTTTCTCACCGGGTGGGCTTTTGAGAGCCAGCTTTGCACAGCACCCCTGCACCCAGGACAGCACAGGAAGGCAAGAGCTACGGGGCTCCTCACAGCAACCTGTTCCAGGGAAGGCTGCCGAAAGCAAGGCAAAGCCTTGCACTTACTTGTTGCTTGTTCCATAACTGTCCATGGCAAACGACAGTGAGACGATGCAGATCAGGAGAGGAAAACCTGCAGAAGAGCAGAGAATATCGTGTTTGCTGGCTCCAGTTTTCTTCTCTCCCTCCCTCTCTCCCTTTCTTCATTCCTTTTATACCTGATGTATGTATACAGAGAGGGAACTATGTGCTAATTATTGGGACGCAGAACAGCCCCTATCCTCTAAACAAAGGAATAACAGACATTCACACCATACTCACATGCTCACACGTATATACTAGACAAGAAACTGTGTGTCTTCATTAAAACAATGTGGGTGAGATGTGGCATTATGACTGGCAGGAAGGGAAGCTCAGCTTGGTGGCTCCACAAGAGACAACTGGCAGTGGCTCAAGTCATATAGCATTGTCCTAACGGGATGGAATCAGGCAGGCAGAGGCCAGGGATCCTGCTAAACACCTACAATGCACAAGACTGCCCCACAAGTTACCCAGTCCAAGTGTCCATAGTGTTGGTTGAGAATTCCTGTTCTAGAGCAGTGGGGCAAAGATGGGACATCAGCTGGGACTGAGGGGACATCAGACATGGCTGACTTTGTCACGTACACAGTCTGCCTTCTAGTATTTGAGCCCATAATCTCCTTAGGGAACCCATCACACTCCATCTTTCCATGAGGTCCAGCTGGGCTGGTTTCTTCCTGGCTCTTTGGCCTGTGACTCAGGACCGGCTAACTGGAACATCAAATCCCCCAGCCACAGCTGTTGGTTCAGAGATCAGCATGTGACCCTGGCTGGCCCAATGAAACTCCATCAAGAGCTTTCTTCGAAACTGCTAAGAAGAAACTCTCTTTTCCACCAAGCCCCTAAAAGCATAAAGATGTCAGTAAGCCTGGGGGTCCAGGCAGCCATGCTGGCACCATGAGAGACTGCATGGCTCCAACACAGAGGAGACCAGATCTGAGAGATGAAAACAAAGACAAAATCTTGATTCTATTACTTACGCTCATGGGTGAAGCCATATCTGAAGTCCGACATCTTAGAACTTTTTTGTTAAATGAGCCATTACATTCCCTTTTTGCCTTAGGCAGTTCAAGTTGGATTTCTAGTACTTGAAACTCAGTGTGACGAATTAAATGCGTTTAATATTTTACAAAGCCAACTGAAACTTTGGGGACGGGGATAGAAGGGAGGTCCACAAATGAGGCAGAAAGCATCTGGATTACAGAAGTCCCCAGAGCTTCGTCATTCTGCAGTGAAAGCACTCTATGGTCAAACTACTTTTTAAAACTGACTTAACCCAAATCTGAACTGGCCTCTGCTTTCACTTTTAAAGTGCAGAGGTTTTGTAGGCTAATGTGTCCTATGACTCTCCAAAAGGAAGATCACATTGCAACATTTCCCAAGCTCAGCCATCCATGGAGTTTGTCTGGAAACATGACTCTGCTTCCACATGCACATGTGAGCTTTGAAACAGATCCTGCAGAAATGGGAATCTGTTTCTGAAAAGAACATACTTCTGGCTACTCAGAAAGTGGGGCAGCGTCCACAGGCACTGCTCTGGTGCAGCCACCCTGAACACAGCAGCCTTCCTCTGCAGGAAGGATGAGAGAGAGATGGAGAGACTGCAAAGGGCCAGCTCCTTACTGTACCCCTGAACTTCTCCCCCAGGAGGATGCTCCAGAGCAGCAGCTCCTGATGAGGAAACCACACATCTCACATTCCTGGGATAGCAGGGTGGGGGATGGAAACCACACATCTCGCATTCCTGGGATAGCAGGGTGGGGGATGGGGGCAGCAGCTCCTGATGAGGAAACCCTGCATCTCGCATTCCTGGGATAGCAGGTGGGGGATAGAAGCGCAGGAAGAGCATGGAGTTCTCTGTGTCTCAGTGGCTGAGGTCACACAGGTTCTGGGATATTTCTCTAGAAGGAAGGAGTAGGAGGGAAGGTGGCTCCTGGCACCCACTCACGGCTGCTGACATTGGCCCAAGTGCCTCCAGGCCATGGTCCTCCAGTGCCCTCTGGGGGCAGAGTCCATGCCATGCCTGCCCTTCTAAACATCAGGATTGGGCTTTTAAGTTAATTACCCTGGAAAGGCATTTCCTGGACAGCCTTGTCTCTGAAATACTTTGTTTTAAATGTCAAAAGGATTTAAATGCATTACAGAATGTCTGGGTAATAAAAGTTGTCCAGAAGGAGACAGGTGGCCTCTGGAAGAGATACACCGTTGGGGCCCAGGAGTGACTGTGGGCCTCTGTCACCCTGTCGCTTTGAGTTTCCCTATGTGGGCTCCCCTGCCATTTCTTCCCCTGCATCTACCCCTGTGTCCAGCAGAGGCGAAGGACAAAGGGTCTGTCTGAGAACAGGGTGGGCCCCACTGTCTGCTTTCTCCAAAACAAGCTGCAGAAGCCATGATGTCTGGGTGAGTGTGTGGGGCTTTTTAAGAAGAAAAGATTCCTAAGTGGGAGGATAAGGAGAGGGACAGCAGGATGGAGAAGACAGTGAATGGGAAAAGCGTGGGCTTTGGGGCCAGATGACACCCAGTTCTATTCCTGGGGCCACCCAGGACCAGCTGTGTAGCCGCAAGGAACCAGCCGAACTGTGCTGTCTCTGTGGGAACGTAATGAGTGCTTCCTCATTGGGACATGAGGGTGACATGAGCTGTCTGTGAATGCTGAGCCCCTCGATGATGAAGCTAATCCCGCAATGACCTCTACCATCAATCAGCTCAGACTTCACCTTCCCACAATTAGTCATCTGAAACTCTCACCCCAGTGACCTGGGCAGACCTGGAACATACATCTGCAGGCAATCTGAAGTCTCTGGCCCTGTCATCACAGACATGTACTTTGTGTGCTCTTCTCTGCAACACAGTGACCTTCAGAGGGACCAGGCCAATGTTATCCTTGGCATCTGCCCCTATGATTCAGGGGCAGGTGAGGAGCATGTGTTGTGAGAGATTAACCAAGGTGAGTGAAGCAAAGGCTCAGAAGATGGCTGCAGGGGAAGGCGTCTCGACAGAGAGGGTAGAGAGATGACAAAACCAGGAACTGTGAAGTCACTGCTCCCACATATTTCCAGATGCTTCACATGTGGGCACAGGGGAGGTCCGCGCCCTGCACAGCGGGGCTCTGGAGGCCACAGGCTGGTTCTGGGCACTGAGTTGGGTACAGAGGGGACACATGTCTTGGGGGCTGAGCACTTGATTTCCAGTCCAGTTTCCTCTCTGTCCCCTTCCCTTGCACAGCATTCAGCAATGACTCGAGGCAGCGCCGTCCCCGTCAGCCTGGGCTCTGACCGTCCACCACCACCGGTCACCGTGGACACGCAGTGTGCACAGGAAAATGACCTTTGTTCTTTAAATCAAGGACGGATGGAAGCTGCTCATTACCGCAGCATTGCCAGCCCACCCTGACTGACACCCTTCCTATGATCCTGGCATTATGCAATCTCCCTGGAATGAACTTGCAGCTTCAGAGAAAGGTGGGAGCCAGAATTAACAAAGATTCAGTTTCACTCCCAAGGAATAGGAGCTCACAAAAGAAACTACGTTGCAATAAAGAAAAATAAAACAGTTACACTCCTTCACCTCTGAGTTTGTGATCAGAGTTTCCTGTCTGCCTCTCCAAAGCTTGTCCCTCTGCTCTCTTGGCTTCCTTGTGGGCTCCTTGAGGACAGAGGTTATCTGTCCCTCCCTTCATAGTTCCTAGCACAAGTCTGGCAGTCAATAACACTGCAAGGTAAGGTGTGGACATGATGCCTCCCACCTGCCCCGTCAGCTTCAGAACAGTCTCTGGGTTTCCAGAAAATAGTATTGCTTGAGAACTAGAGTAAGGCCAGGCTGAAATCTGCAGGAAGAAGCCACTCTCCCAGGGGCTCCCCCCGCCATGCTCTGGGTGGGCCTCCAGCTCCTTAATTAAAAGCTGAAGGTCGAGAAAGCCCAACTGCCTGCAGACCCCACAACTTTGGCTCATAGCCAGCTCCAACCCATTTGGAATGAAAGACACAGTTCCTGGGCTCCTGATGAAATTAATTAAGGGAAAGCTGACAGGGAGATAGATGGAGGATGCAGGACTCACAGAACCAGCCAGCGCTCCATTTGCAGAGAGCTGTGTCAGGGGCTACAAGCTCAGTCTCCTACTGGGGTCGCATGGGTGGCAGAAACCGCAGTTCTAGCCACTGTTGTCTAGGAGGAATACAAACTCAGGGTGCTAGATCTCCTCATTTTTCAAAAGAACTTTGCAAGCTTGTGTAAAATCCCTCAATCTGAAAACGTCGGCAAACAATTCGTTTTTTCTCTCCAGCGTTGTGCAGATCAAATCAAATGTCCTTCCAGGCTGGGTTGGTTTGGCTTAGACACGTTAGGTCACACGCCCCAACCCCATCCTGTCGGCGACACAGACAGCTCCACGCGGTAGATTCCTCTCACTCTAGCAACAAATCTACAGACACTTTTTGTTCGCACCAACTGTCTTTGCTACGGCTTATGGAGAGCGGGTGTGTGTGCACACAAAGGGCAAAAACACAGGGCTCTGCTCCCTCTAGCTCCCAGTCCAGGGCTATAGTATCTCCCCAGGCTGGGGGAGGTGGGGAAGGCTGCCTGCATTTCTCGTTTCCCCCAGCTCTGTGCAATAGAAGCTCTACTCCAGGTAAAAGCAGCTGAAAGGCTGGAACTCCCTTCCTCCTCCAACTCATAGTATCCAGGGCCTGTCCAGGTGTGGCAGGTGCAGAACACTGGGGCCTCACTGCCCTCATCTCTGCTGACTCATAGGGCAGGGGTTCTACACTGAGAGAACAAACTCTGAAGATCTGACGCTACTTCCCCCACCCAGTGCCCTGCGTGAGAGGCAAACATGTCACTCCACAAGTAAGCCACTGTCCCTGCCCCCAGCTCCAGAGCAGTGCCTCAGGAATTCTTCCCAGGAAAGGAAGCTACCCATTAGAATAGAGAACTCCAAAGTGCTCCCCATGGGAACTGATTTGAAACAGAGTGGAGAAGTTCAAGCCTAAGGGTAGCCTGGGAAAGAATGGAGCCTTTGCAGCAGGGAATGAAGAAGGGGCTGGTGGCTCCATGACAACACCAGGATAAACTATATTCCAGCGGGGTTACTGGAGCAAGCCAGGGAAAAGGCAGCTAAGGAGAGCCTTCCTGAGGTCACAACAAACCTCAAGACTTGCCTCAAAAATACCCCTACAAAGGGGCCTGGATTTAATTAGATGAAGCTGTAGAGCAGCAGCATGTGCCCCAAGCTATTGTTGGAAACAGAGTCATAGGCTGGCAATTAGTGGAACCTAACAGATGGTGTTAGAGAGGCCATGGAAAGACACCAACAGAGCCCTGCTGAAACCACTGTCATCCTGGGGTGAATGCCTAAGACTGCCCTCTGGGGAGTGAGGTCAGAGGACTCACCATCATACCAAGGGAAACAGACCTTGCTAAATAGTCCAGCCAAGGGACTAAACAGATACACAAGCAAGGACAAGCCACGGAAGGAAGGAATCAGCAGCAAGGTGGCTACAATGTATCATCTAAGAAGATGAGTCTTCAACAAAAAACTACCAGATACACAAAGAAACCAGAGAGTGTGACACATACACAGGAGAAAAAAACAGGCAAGAGAAACTGCCTGTGAGAAGGCTCAGTTGTCACATTTAACAACAACAAAAAAAGACTTCAAAGCAATCATTATAAATATGTTCAAAAAACTAAATGAAACTATCATTGAAAAGGTAAAGGATAATGCATAATGACCAAGTCTCATCAAATACAGAATAACAATAAAGAGATCAAATTTAAGAAAAAAGCTGAAAAGCGTAATCATTGAAATTTTAAAAATCCACTAGAAGGAGTTCCAAAATAGATCCAAACTGGCAGAAGAATCAGTGAACTTGAAAAGATGGAGAAAGATTATGCAATTTGAAGAACAAAGAGAAAAAAGACTGAAGAAAAATCAGTAAGAGCCTCGGAGAAATGTGGAACACCATTAAGCACCAACCTATTCATAAGGGGGACATTAGAGGAGAGGAGAGGGAGAAAGGAATGTCAAAAGTACTTCAATAAATAATGGCTGAAATTTTCCCAAATTTGATGAAAAGTCTTAATCTACACATCTAAGAAGCTCAATAAACACCAAAAAGTGGGCCAGGCATGGTGGCTGACGCCTAATCCCAGCCCTTTGGAGGCTGAAGTGGGCGGACTGCTTGTGCCCAAAAGTTCAGGACCAGCCTGGGCAACATGGAGAAACTCTGTCTCTACAAAAATACAAAAATTAGCCAGGCGTGGTGGCGTGTACCTGTGATCCCAGCTACTCAAGATGGTAAAGTGGAGGCACCACTTGAGCCTGGGAGGTGGAGGTTGCAGTGAGCCGAGATGGTGCCACTGCACTCCACCCTGAGTGACTGAGACCCTGTCTCAAAAAGAAAAAAAAGGGTAAACACAATGTGATATACACCCAGACATATCAGAGTTAAAATGCTGAGAGACAAATACAAAGAGGAAGTCTTGAAAGAATCAAAAGAAAAATAATTCTTCAAATACAAGGGGCCCCAGTAAAATCAGGTTTTGACTTATTATGAGAAACAACAGAGCCAGGAGGCAGTGAGGTGACATAATCAAAGAACTAAAAGCAAAAAAGAATCTTATCTCTAGAAAAACCACTTTTTAAAAATGAAGGTCACATAAAGACATTTCCAGATAAACAACTGAATCTGTTGCTAGCAGACATGCCTTACAAGAAGTAACGAAGAAAGTTCTCCAGGCTGAAAACAAATGACCCCAAAAAGTAATCTCAACACACACAGAAACATATATACACATAGCAAGCAACAAGGCCACATGGTAAGTCAAATTCACAGGAAAAAATAAAGAGAACCAGAAATCGTAAATAAGGAGGTTAATATAATAAACCCTAAATATGTACTTGCTCTCCTTTTTAATCTTGGTTTCTTTAAAAGATATAAGATTAAAGTAATCGTTATATAGATTTTAATATTCTAAGAGGATTATAGTAAGCATTAGGTCAATCATTAAGAAAATAACCAAAAAAGTAAAAAAAAACATTAAGAGAATTTAAGTGTTACACCAGGAAATATTCGCTTAATTGGAAAGAAAGAAGTAAAGGAAGACCAGAGAAACAAAACAGACAGTAGACATATAGAAAACAAGAATAAAAACCGTTGATACAAATCCACCATATATATCATAACATGACAGGTGAAAACATTAAATGACCCAGCCAAAAGGCAGAAATTGCCAGACAATTTTAAAAATCCAATTGTATTCTGTTTACAGGAGACACACCTTAGATTCAAAGATACAAACAAGTGGAAAGCGAAAGGATGGAAAATATGTACACTCTGCAAACAGCCACTGCAAGACAGCTGGAGTGGCTCTCCTAATCACACGGGACAAACAGACTTTAAAACAAAAACTCATACTACAGATGAAGAGATGTTTTATAAATATAAAAGGGTCAATTCATCAGAAAGATGTAAGTATAAACAAACATGTACCTAAAACCAGAACCCCAAGCCACAGGAAACAGAACCAACAAACGGAAGGGAGAAACAGATAATACAATGTCAGTAACAGAAAACTAGAAAAAAGATCAACGAGGAAACAGAAAACTGAACAACACTACAAACCAATGCAGGCCTAGCAGATATCTGCAGCCCACTCCATGCAACAGCAGAATACACATTCTTCTTAAGGGCATAGGGAACACTTTCCAGGATAGATAGTTACAAAGGCATAAAACAAACCTTAATATATTTAAAAGGACTGAAATCATACAAAGTATGTTGTTTCCACAATGAAATAAAATTAGACACCAATAGTAGAAAAAAGTGAGAAACTCACAAATATGTAGAAATAAAACAACAAAAATAATCGATGGGTCAAATAAAAATCAAAAACTAAATTTGAAAATAATTTGAGATAAATTTAAAATGAAGACACAAACAACACATACAGCATGCAATTAAAGCAGTGGGTAGAGGGAAATCTATACATGCCTATATTTAAAAAGAAGATCTCAACTCAGTAACCTCAACTTTCACTTCAACACACTGGAAAAGAAGAAACTAAAGCTAAAATACACAGAAGAAAGGAAATAAGATTAAAACAGAAATTAAAGAAATAGACAACAGAAAAACATAAAAGAAAATCAATAAAACAGAAAGTTAGTTCTTTGAAAAGATCACCAAAATTGATAAATCAAGTCAGGAATGTTGGAAGTATTTCCAAGTGATGTGGAATTTTCGCCTTTGATTAGTCAGTGGATTCTCCCTCCTATCTGGGTCTGTAGGAAGCACCAAGAAGCATAATATGAAGATGGAAGCACATCTTTCCCTAGCCCATTCTACCAAACCCCATTCCCACCTCTCCCCATCCCCACCTGCCCCTTCTGTCCCCACTTCCAACTGTCTCATCCTGTCCTACCTGCCCCATCCCCACCTATCCCTCCTGCCCCTCAATCCCACCTGCCCTGCCCCACCTACCCCATCCCATCCCATAGTAGTAACGGTGCTTGCTGTCCTCCGACCCAAAGACCTTGATCACCATGCTGTAGAGATGCAGCCCCTCCACCAGCATCCATGCGAAGGCACTCAGGAAGAAGTAGTGTAGAAGCACGGCCATCACCCGGCAGGGAGTCTAGGATTAACCAGAGGTGGGAGATGAGACAGCCCTGGGGTGGGCCATGGGCGTGGCTATGGTCCCAGCCACCCAGTATCCATGTCCTGAGTGGTCTTCTGGTCATGTGACCACGTTTCTTCCCAGGATCTCTTCCTGTTGGTCTGGCCCAGGGATTTGGGTGCAGCATGTAACTCAGGGCTAGCCAATACAGCACCATGTTGCCCCTAGGGATGGTGATTGGTTCAAACGAGGGCACAGGACTCAGGCCCAACCAATCAGCAAAACTATCTATTCCTTGCAACAGGATTGGCTCAGGGATGAGCACATGACTCACCTGGTCCAATCAGGGTTGATTCTGTGGTTAAGGAGGGGACTATGGAAGAGTTTCCCTCCCCTCATATGAGGACTGGAGCACAAAACTTTGGAAGCCACGTGGCTCCCAGACAGGTGTGGAGCCTGCCCCATGTGGCTGAGCATTCCATGGTGGGACGTTTTTAGTTCTAACTAAATTGACTGTGGCTTCCAAGTTGTAGTTACCCAGAACTGAAAGGGGCTGGGACAACCCTGCTGCTCCACAGCCTCCCCTCCTCAATAGGGCTCAGGGACAGAGAGGGAGGGCCTTGGGAACCTCTCCACTCCTCACCTGTGGCCTGGAGGCCCCAGGTACCCAGGATGGGGAGAGGTGGGCCCCGCACAGCACAGCCTCAGATCCTCCTGGGGCTCCACCACTCTGCTCCCTGAGTCCAGGTGCTGGGAACACCGAGGGCATGTCCATTAACTCTAGATAAAAGGTCCAGGGAACCGGAGCCCAGGAAGGACCCACGCGCCTGTGCTGAGGAACGCGGGAGCCAGGATGAATGTCCAAGCACAGGGCTGAGGTGTCCCCAGGCCCGTGGCCATCTCCTTTTGCCTGGTTCGGGTTCCGCCAGAATTCACGTGCCTGGGTTGGGGGCACAGGAATTCTGGTGGAACCCGGGACAACCCAGCTCTGCTGGTGCTCCAAGTTCTGTCCTTCAGATGTGCCCAAGTCAGTCAGTTCTCAGAGAAGGAATGTAGAAGCCACTAAATGTGTTTCTTGTTATCAC
This sequence comes from Alouatta palliata, assembly GCA_004027835.1. Taxonomy (NCBI): domain Eukaryota; kingdom Metazoa; phylum Chordata; class Mammalia; order Primates; family Atelidae; genus Alouatta; species Alouatta palliata. Next base: position 19,881 of record PVKV010022320.1, read on the forward strand.
AATCTGTTATATCTAGACACAAAATAATATACACCTATTATTTTTGTTGGTTCAGCAACCCCTGGCCATGTGTCCTCCAGGACCAGCTGCCCCTTTACCTTGGAGAGCAGCCCCTCCCTACCCTAGAGGCTCTGGTAGGACCAACCATTACAATCATCCTTTCCCATCTGCCACAAAGGTTTACCCTATAAGCATATCACTCAGAACCCAATCACAGCCCTTCTCTGGGATTTAGACACAGGTCTCTGGGAGAGTGGGACCAATCAGAGCCCTGCCCTGGGATTTAGACACAGGGCTCTGGGAGAGTGGGACCAATCAGAGCCCTTCCCTGGGATTTAGACACAGGTCTCTGGGAGAGTGGGACCAATCAGAGCCCTGCCCTGGGATTTAGACACAGGGCTCTGGGAGAGTGGGACCAATCAGAGCCCTGCCCTGGGATTTAGACACAGGGTTCTGGGAGAGTGGGACCAATCAGAGCCCTGCCCTGGGATTTAGACACAGGGTTCTGGGAGAGTGGGACCAATCAGAGCCCTTCCCTGGGATTTAGACACAGGGTTCTGGGAGAGTGGGGCCAATCAGAGCCCTGCCCTGGGATTTAGACACAGGGCTCTGGGAGAGTGGGACCAATCAGAGCCCTGCCCTGGGATTTAGACACAGGGTTCTGGGAGAGTGGGACCAATCAGAGCCCTGCCCTGGGATTTAGACACAGGGTTCTGGGAGAGTGGGATCAATCAGAGCCCTTCCCTGGGATTTAGACACATGGTTCTGGAGGAAAGATGCACTCCCAGGCTCCTAGGGCCACCAGCCGAGATTATGAACACCTGGAGCTGCTGCAGACCTGCCTCCCCTCCTGCTGCCAGCATGCAGTGGGCCCTCGCCCCCAGTGTGGACTTGGAGAGGCAGCGTCAGCATCCTGGGACCCACCCGGAGCTCCTGAACCAAAATCTGCAGTGGAAGGAATCACCGGTGATGGTTCACACCAGAGCCTGAGAAGCGTCCAGTGGGAGAACATGAGGCCAGTGCACACTCCGTCCATTCCATGGTGCATCCAGGAACTTCTCAGATGCTCCCAAGTCCAAGGTGGGGTGCCCTGTGAGGGAGGTGCCTGCTTCCAGAGGAAGGCAGGTCTGTCCATAGGCAGTAGCCCCAGGACATGCATGGGGACAAAGGGCTCTGCTGGACAGTGAGGAGGAGAGGCTCTGCTGACCCCTTAGGGAAGGGATAAAGCACTTATCTTCTGTTGGCCAATCCTGATTGTACCCTAAGACCACAGACTTATCCTGCTGGGTTCTTAAGGGCTTCTGCCAGAACCAACTCCCTTTTCCCTCCCAGACATGGAGCGGGAAGCCCTGTTTTCTCTTTCATCAGCTGGCTTACAAGCCCACGTCACCCCACTGCTGGGTCACTCTAGAGAACCCCCGCTCTTTGCCTTCTGTGAGGTCTAAGACTTCCTAGGGCCCCAGAGAACCCCCACTCCATGCAAAGGGCAGGAAAAGGTGGCGTCCAGGTCTGCAGGTCCACTGTGCTGAGCACCTGATGAAGGGCACAGTCTGCGGGTGACAACAAGAGTCCAGGTCTGCCCACAGCAGGCCGTCAGCTCGGCCAAGGCCTATAAGTCCTATGCCCTCGCTCCTCTATCTGCAGGCCGGGAGGAAGATAGGCTGGTTAGAGGGAGAGATGGCTTCCCAAATGCAAGGCCTTGTCACAGTGCATCGCACGTAGCTGGTGCTAAGCCGTGTGAGTGGGTGGTGGTGGTGGCAGCTTTACCCGAGGCTGGCGTGCCACACAGGAACAAGCTCGTGCATGGCACGGTCTCTGCTTCCCCTAAAAACCACAGCCCTGGCTGTCTGGGGAGACAGGGTCTGAATTTTGAGTAGAAAAAGCTAGCTAGCAGGAGAAGGTGCCACCCGGTGACATCCGAGGAGGCAGGGGAAGGACAGCGCAGGAACAAGGAGCTGCGTCCACTCACTGTGCCCGGCTCGAGCTGGAAGCTGATGAGCAGCAGGACCTGGGCCACCAGCACCGCGAAGGACAGGTTTGCATGGATGTGGTAGCGCTGGTTCCTGATGGTGCTCACGGAGCTGAGGACAGAGACAGGGTGTGAGGCCGGGCCCTGCGCTGACCCAGTCCCCCAGACTGGGCTCCCTGCCCCCACAAAGTCTCTGTATCCATTCCTCCAAGAGCAGCCGGAGGAGTTGCTGTCACTCCCTGTTGTGGACCTTCAATGGCTCCCTGCTGCTCTTGGATCTGATCCCAGCTCCTTCCACGCCTACCCAGCCCTACACAGTCTGACCCTGGGCCATGGCAGCTTAGGTAAGCCTGGCACTCCCACCTCCACAGCCCCTCCCCTCTCCCCTGTCTCTTCCATCTTGCAATCCGGGGTGCAGGCAGGGGCCGAGGGGCTGCTGGGTGGATCAGAGAAGGGGACTCACGACAGCACGGCAAAGGTGACCAGCGTGGCCACCAGGCAGAGCACGGACAAGGAGCAGCCCACGTAGCTGATGGAAGACAGCGCCACCTGGTGTCCGCGTGCGAGCTGCAGGGAATGAAGCAGAGGCGTCAGCAGGGACCCAGCCACTCCATCAGAACCTGAGGCTGCAGAGGGCCCAGGCAGGTGCGTGGCTGGTCCCCTTTGGACATGGTGCTGACCACCAAGTCCTGCCACTCAGCCCAAATGTCCACTGCTGCCATGGACAGAGGCCAGCGCTGGGACTGCAGCCCTGGTTGCGCACACGCCCAGTGCCCGAGGGTCCCTATAGATCACTCAGCTGCCCATGGTCTCCAGGCGCTGAGCCTCCTGTCTACATGCAACACACAGGGCTGCAGAAGGAGAGTCAGCCCTGGAGCCAGACCTCCCAGGTTCAAGTCCCAGCTGGGCCAGGTCCTGGATGACAATCTGCGACACGTGACACTCGGCTGTGAAATGAAAACAATGACGCCTCTCCACTCCCACAGTGGCCGCAAGGACTCCATGAATTTGCAAACAAAGGCTGGAGCAGCTAGGGAAGAGCTGGCTACCGCTCCTGCCCAAGGCCGCCCTCCCAGTCCCCGCACAACAGCCGCTGCATGCACACTGTGGCCTCAGGAAAGCCCTCTAAATGGACATGGTTGGCGACACCAGAACCCACGTCTGCTGGGTCCCAACACCTTGTGGGAATGAGGCAGAGCAGAACACGCCTGGGGATTACACGGGCGCAGAGCCACTAAGGATGGGACTGAAGCCACCGTTCACCCACCGCACAATCCAGACGGCACTCTCGCAGCTCTGGATTCGGGGACTCAAGCTCAGACACACGTGACCCTGGGCTCCAAGAGGCTCCAAGCTCCTAAGCCACAGACCTGGAAAGGCAGCCTCCCAGCTGCTCAAGTGCAGGAGGCTGCCACGTGCTTCCTCCTGTGTCCATGGCTCTTGAAGCCTAAAGTCAGCATCATGCTGTCCTCATCTGGCACAGAGACCCTAGACCCATGTCCCCCCAACCTCCGAGACCCCTGCCTCTAGCTTCCTCCTGTGGCATGGGGGTAAGGGGAGTCTAAATGCCTTCTCCCTGATCACCAGGACAAAGGAACAAAAGATCACTCTGAGTGCATAAGGAGCTATTGGCAATGGTGGAGGAGATGCTGCAGGCCCAGGAGGCCCCGGCTCAGGGCGAGGCAGGCAGTGCACTGGACCACAGGAGGCAGCCTGGACTAGAGGGCAGTGGGAGGCCTGAACACTCAGTGGGCGCTGTCTTCAGCTGTGATTCACAGTGGAGTGAGCTCACACCTGGGGGGCTACAGTTGTGCTAGGTTCCTGGCTGCGTGGGTCCGGGGTAGGGGCGGCCTGGATCCCACAGGCTGTGCCTCCCTCTCCAGCAGGAGCTCATTTTCACCCTGCAGACCCTGGTATCCTCTCCAGGGTCCAGGGCTTGCGGGAGGCAGGGCCTCGGCCTGGCCACCATCAGGAGTGAAACAGCTGCTGTCATGACACTGGCAGCGCTTCCCCTGGAGGGGCTCTGTGCTCTTGGGCTCAGGGACAAGGTGGAGAGGCTGAGGGCTGGGCAGAGCCACCTCTGCTGAACGCTGGCTCAGGCCTTGGCAGCCAAAGACCTGTGCACAAGCTCAGATTTCCCTGGGGCCGGACGTCCCTCTTCACGGACATCATGGCTATCACGGGAAAGGTGGGCACTGCGTGACCAGGACCAGAGAGATAGAAAAGTCCCCATTTCAGGTTCACAACACCCTAGAGAGAGAGGAGGGGCAGTCACAGGGGAGCCCACCAGCGTCCCTGAGGATGAGAGGGGAATTGGAAGAAAGGGGGCCCCCTGGCCCCTTGGGAGAATGGCTGTGGTTTCTTGTTCGTGTTTCTGGTTATTGTAGAATCATCCAGTCAGAGGTAGGAGATCCCACTGTTCCTTCTCCCACGGATAAACCTTTTTCCTTCAACTCCTGGGCCTGGCTTTCTGGATCTGAGAAGATCGTCAGGCTGTCGACCTGTGTACCCTGGGAATCACAGCCACGCCCGCAGGCTTCCCTGCAGCAGGCACCGCAACACCCCCGGGTGTGCGCCTCTGTCTCGGCTTCCTCCAACCCTCATGGGCTCTCCTGCACTCGGCTTGAGGAGCTCAGGGTGGAGACTTCGGTGAACTCACACCGAATCTGCCCAGAGCTCACTCCCGCTCCCTGCCTGGTAACACCCGGGCACCTGGAACGCTGTGTGTGAACAGGGGCCTCCCCGGGGCCTGAGGCTGCCCAGTCCTGCCCCTCTCTGCTCCACCAGGTGGGAGCTGAGGTCACAGGTGTCTTCTGCCGGCAGAAGGGGCCCTGTGCGAGGGGAAGGCACTCATCAGTCACCTCCAGAGCATGTGTGGCAAAGCAAGTTCCTCAAAAGGCGGGCGCTGTCATGCATTCCCACCACAGCATTCCCGGCAATGGAAACAACTGTCTCCGTCTGCAGACGGATGGGTCAAGAGCTGCTCCGATTAATCGCATAGCCCCAGCAGGTGAAGGGAACCAAGTTCCGAGGCCACATTCCCCACACTCCCTGTGTCACTCCAGTTCCTGCATGACATTGTTAGTAAGTCTTCCAAGAAATGATGTTTCTGGTTTCAGGCAAGTTCGGGAAAAGCTCCTTTCTCTGCACCCCTTAAAAGACTTTTCGGATGAATATAAAGCCGTTTAAGAGTTCTGAGGATTCTGCAGGTTAAAAAAACCACCCTGTTTAGCTATGTTTAACTTGGCATTTCTTAAACTCTTTGGAGGAGGAAGGAAAAAGACCCAATGACAACAGCAGAGATGTGGTTTAAGAGGTGCTATTTTAGAGGAAGTGAGATTTTTCAGAAACTAAGAATAAAACCAAATACAGGAAACACTGACATCATTCTGGATAGGCAATCTTTCTTTGCTGTCTCTAACACAAGTGAAAACCCTTGTTGTCTCTCACACTGATCTCTGCCTAGAGATAGAAGGAAGGGTCGGTTACAAGAGTGTTGGGCCTCAGTAGAGGGAATGGTTCTTGGAAACGAATGTCCAGCTCTGCAGCAGTAACCAAACTGAATTCAGTTAAAAACCAACGGAGGCTGGGTGCAGTGGCTCACGCGTGTAATCCCAGCTCTTTGGAAGGCCAAGGTGGGCCGATTACCTGAGGTCAGGAGTTCAAGACCAGCCTGGCCAACATGGTGAAACCCTGTCTCTAGTAAAAATACAAAACTTTGCCAGGCGTAGTGGCGCACACCTGTAATCCCAACTACTCAGGAGCCTGAGGCAGGAGAATCGCTTGAACCCGGAAGGCAGAGGTTGCAGTGAGCTGAGATTGTACCACTACACTCCAGCCTGGGCAACAGAGCCAGACTCCACCTCAAAAAAACAAACAAAAAATCAGTGGAAACACTGCTAATGAAGAAAAGCAGTGGTGTCCAAAAACCTGCCTGGCCCACTGCCCTGGGAAGCCCCCAAGAGATGCGCCCCACACAGGCCTCCACCACACAAGGCCCTGGCTCCTCCCCATCCTGATCTTCTCCGCACTAGCCCAGTCACCTCACATCCCACCAGAGATGCACACCACTCTTGGACGCCACGGCTGCATTTCATGGGGCATCATCTCTTCCCCAGAGACGTGGTAAGCCCCGAGGGTGCAGTCCACTTAGGGGAGCTTCCCTACCTCATCACCCGCAGCTCTCAGAACAGCAGTGAGCAGTCCTGGGTACAGTGGTGACCAGAGGGATTGGCTGAAGGCACCAGGGGAGACAGAGCCCTTACGTCTACCCATCTCACTCTTTCACTGATTGAACAGAGAGACTTCCTAAATCTCTACCACTGATTAACTTCTTTGAAATGGAGAAAATCAAGCTTTACCTCATCTATTTGCAGCTGCAGCAAGGTTCCAGTGTGCGGTATGAGAGTTCGCTGCGCACTGGGCTGCAGTTAGCCAACTCTCAAACATCTTAATCTCCATTCTGGGCCACCCATTATACTGGGAGTTTCTGACCAATGGGAGTCCATCCCTAGCCCCAGACTCACACCTACCCATTTATGCTTTAGGCCTTCCAACCATATTATCAACCAACCTTATCGTCAACTAGCCACACCCATCATCAACCAATCCACCATCAGCCAACCCATCTTCAACCAACCCACCATCAACAAATCCATTATCAGTCAACCCACCATCAACCAATCCATCATCAATCAACCTTACCATTAACTAAGCCTACCATCAGCCAACATTATATTCAAGCAGTGCACCACCAGCCAATCTATCAACCAACCTTATCGTCAACTAGCCACACCCATCATCAACCAATCCACCATCAGCCAACCCATCTTCAACCAACCCACCATCAACAAATCCATTATCAGTCAACCTTACCATTAACTAAGCCTACCATCAGCCAACATTATATTCAAGCAGTGCACCATCAGCCAATCTATCAACCAACTCCACTGTCAACCAACCTGGCCATCAACCAAACTGACTGTGAACTACCCTTACCATCAACCAACCCATCATCAACCAATCTACCAGCCAACTCCACCATTAGCCAAACCCACCATCAATCAACCTTACCTTCAAGTAATCCACTATCAACCAACTCTACCATCAATAGACCCATCATCAACCAAACTTATCATAAACTGACCTTCAACCAACCCACTATTAACTAACCTGATCATTAACCAACCCATTAACCAAATGCATCGTAAACCAACCTATCAACCAACCTGATTATCAGTCAAACCCATCATCAACCATCCCTACTTTCAGCCAACCCTATCTTCAACCAACCTTACCATCAACAAATCTTACCATCAACCAACCCCACCATGAACCAATCCCACCATCAAACAAGTCTCTTTATCGCGCACTTTTATCAAACCCACCCAAAGCCAGCATCATGCCAGGCACGACGCAGAACACTGAAAGGAAGGGCATATGGCTCCTCCCTTGAACAGAGCTAAGAGCCTGACCAGGCAATTTTGAAAGGATTTTAAGTAACATAAGGCCAGATATATTGGAGGGTCACATTTTACATGGTGCTTGAGTTATAAGGTGAGTCCACAAGTAAAATGATAGATGATCAGAATGACTTTGAAAACTCCTGAGATCCCTGTAAACTGGAGTCTCCAGACGTATGCACGTAACCTCGTACATTATTCTTACACACAGTGGTCTGAATGATCCTGAGGCAGACTTCAGGAGGGATCAAGAAGAAATTGCACGTAGGCATCAGGGTCTGCAAACCCCTCTGCTTCAACACAGCTTTCAAGTCCACAGGGTGGACCGGGCGGAAGGTGACAATCTAGGTGATTCTGATAGCTCACTCCCTTCTCTTTACTACAGGGACTTTCTAGTTGTAACACACATTCAGCCACGGATTTGTTATTGTATTACTTAGCCCTGCAAACTGTGTTAAACGTAACTCCACCACAACCTGCAAAAGGCCTTAGGAAATTGGAAGGGTGATCTGGAGGAGGGGGAGAGAAATACTGAGTGGGTGTTTGGAGGGAGAGGGCTCCACACAGCCTCAACACTTGGGCAGAAACCTGACAGACAGGACAGGAGACAGCCTTCTAGACCGGACTGATGTGAGCGCTGATGGTCAGTTCCATGAAGACAGGTCGACTGCCTTGTTTAACTGTGAATCCCCGGGGCCCGACTGAGGATCTGGCAAACTCTGGGCATCATGGAGAATCACAGAAGAGTGGCTGGGAAAGACAGGAGGGACTGCCTTTACTGGGCACCTGCTGCTTGAAGGCCTGGAATCCTCACAGCAAGCCCGCGAGTGGACAGCGTGGTTTCCCTTAACAGATGAAGACGCTGAGGCGGCCCCATTAAGTGACTGCCCACCAGCACACAGCTGGTGAGAAGCGGTGCTGCTGCTGCCCCTGCTGGCCCTGCCTGAGCAGCAAGCATGTATTCAGCATGACTCTGCGCCAGGCATGGAGGTCTCGTCGCAGTGGGGAAGCGGGTCATGAGCAAAGATGTGGATGTGTAAATTCGTGAATAAATACGTAAGGCTCCAGTGTCATGTTGATGAGGCTGTGATGGAAACGCCCAGGGGCAGTGACAGAGGTGACCGCAGAGGGATAGAGGAATGCTGGCCCTCCCACGGCCATGGTCTGAGCAAGGCCCTGATCCCAGCCCTTCCCTCTGCCTTGGAGCACCCACCTCCGAGTCCTGCTGGCTTCTCAGCCACCACAGGGACATCTGTCCCAGTCCTCTTTCTGATTTCCAGAGCCTCTGTCTTGATCTCCTGGGTCTACCCACAGCACCAGCCCCATCCTCTACCAAGTCCCTCCTAGTGTGGGCTCCACTGTACACGGGAGCCTTGTCCCTTGAGGCTCACCCCCTCCATGGTGCCTGAGGCTCAGACTCAAGCCCCGCTTCCCTACCATGGCTTCCGAGGCCCCACACGCTCCAGCCCCAGCCCGTGCCTCTGACCCGCCTCCATCCACCCACTCCCTTCATTGTGGGAAAGCAAGAGCCTCCCCGGTAGCTCCACAGAGGGGACTGGACATGGGGAGCTGGTTACGAAGGTGAGGGAAGACCTGAAAAAGCCAAGAGAAGGCAGTGAGGCAGCCCAGACAGCAGCCAGCATGGGAGGACAGTGGGAGAGGGGACAGCCACAGAGCCAGGGCCGGGCCACCAGCAGGCACTGGAACCAGACCAGCCTGCGCAGGTGAGGCTTCGGGGGGGTGGTCTGTATGCCGGGGCTGGAGCCACAGGGGGATGTCCATGCCAGCAGGGGCCCAGGCAGGAGGCTGGCCCTTTTGCCCACCCTGCAGCACCATCTGTCCTTGGTTGGACTTGGCAGGAAGCCAAGCGTAGAGCAGCGAGGAGGATGACTGGACGATGGGTTCCAGAGCCTGAGAGCAGGGCCTCGGACTGGGTCCACACCCCAGCATGAGCACACCCCGCCCCCACACCGGCCCTCAAACCAGCCATCTGCTTCCCCACTGCTGACACTCACCCTGTCTGGACAAGGATGGCTCCTGCCTGTCTCTGGTCTCTCAGTGGCTGGCATCCAGGCTGTCACGGGGCCTGCTTCCTTCAGGGCAGCCCTCGGCCCCTGACTGAGCTATGCTCCTGCCCTTGCCTCCCAGACAGCAGGAGCAGCCGGGCCCTGGCGGATCTGCAGGCATTCCTGGTCTGGCAGCCGCCCTGGCCGTAGGCAGCTGTAGCATGTGCCAGCAGCACGCAGCCAGCCTCCCCCTGGGCCAGGTCCAGTTGCTGGCACATTTCACATCCACTGATGGAAATGAACCGACCGCTGGGGACAGGTGGAAATGAGCTTCTTGGCCGCTTGAGGGGTGCTGCGGGCTCGGGGGTGGACCGGCCACGGGCAGGACTTCTTCCCCAAGGACCCAGCTGGGCTGCTGTGTGTTTGAATAGACGCTGCAACTTGCCTGCCTCAGGCCACAGTTACCTTGTTGAAAGAGTCAGCTGAGGGGACCATCGCCCCCTTGTTTTCCAGACCAGGAATCCTGGGGGTTCCTGCTGCCTCCCCTGACCACACGGCTTATATATCAGTCTGGGGCCAGATGGGAAAACAGAAACCACTCCAGTCTTTCAAAGAATGGAACATTTGACTGAGGGAATTGCTCGCCTTGGGGAGGGGAGAGAAGGGAGACCTCACAGGGGTAGTGAGGTGGTCCAGGAATGAGCCCCAGTGAAAGCCAGAGCCACAGACTGTCCAGCAGGGACTACAGCTACAGCAGAGGCGTGGGCTGCCAGAAAAGCCACCTGCAGTGGCGACAGAGAGGAACTGCTGGGCCACCTCCCCTCCCACTGCCACCCCAAGTGACAGACCTGGGACTCAGCACAGTGGTCGGCCCTGGGAGGTTGAGCCAGGCAGCAGGGGGTAGGTGGATCTGAGAGCAGAACCAGGACCCAACACAACCGGGAACTCAGCAGAGTCCCTGCTGTGCCCCAAACAACGGCTGCTGCAGACAGCTGTGATGATGTGAAACTGGACTGGCAGTGCCCCCACGGGAACCCATCCGCACAGACTCACAGATGGAGGCGGACATGTGCACAGGTTGCTGGTCATTGGCGGCATCACCTCAGTGTCCACCCACGGAGGAACTACGCGGTGGTTAACATGGGAGATGTGGGTCTGTGTACCCCGAGAAGGTGCAACCTCCAAGATATATGGATACAGTTTTTAAACTGTGCCATCTTGCCAGGCATGGTGGTGCACACCTATAGTCCCAGCAACTTGGGAGGCTAAGGTAGGAGGATCTCTGGAGCCGGGAGGCTGAGGCTGCAGTGAGCCGGGGTGGCGGCGCTGCATTCTAGCCTGGGCTACAGTATGCAACCCTGTCTCTAAAATGAATAAGTAATAAATAAAAATAAAAGGAGCTGTCTTTATACTTTGCTACCCTTTGTTTAAAGAACAAATAGGTTTGCATCCATTGAGGTACAGAAAATTTAAAAAACAAACAAAAAACAAAGAGCAAAGCAGGGCCCCAGGCTCAGTGACTGTCTGGAATGACAGAAAAGCGAGCATGTGTCTAGGCTGCTGCTCTAGGTGGGCGTGACGCTAAGCCATTGCTCTGGACAGAGCCGGAACAGTGGCCGTGACCCTAAGCCTTTGCTCTGGACAGGGCTGGGAGGCAGGAACAGTGGCTGTGACCATCAGTTTCCAATTCTCTGCCTTCTGTGTTCTTGCATTTTTCCACATGCATGTATCATCTTTACAAGCAATTCAACCTGCAGAACCCCTCTGTCTCCTGACACCCCAGCTTCCTCTGTGTCCCAGAAAGAGCCCTCGAGCTCCTGTCCCCACTCCTAACACAGGGGCTGACAGCTTCTCAAAGACGGCCCCACATCCCCACTCTCATTCCCAAGATTCAGCACACTCATGACAAAAAACATGTGTTGACCAGAAACCTGGCCGCTTCAGACGTGAATCCCTGACCACAGCCTTGTAGCCCACAGCTGCCCCTCAAAGCGACCCCCTCCCTCAGCCAGGCTGTCCTGTGGGGGCCGGGCTATGTGTCCATCTGCCTCTAGAACCTCCAGCCTGACCCCCAACCATGCCCCAGTCCTGGCCACCCGGGACACCCCCAGCTTCACAGAGTGAGACCCCAATTCTGAGAGCAGCCTCCAAAGAAGATCCCCAGAGACAGCACCACCGCCGAAGCTGCTGCCAGCCCCCTCCACAGAGCAGCTCAAGCACAGCACGGCGGCAGAGCAGACACTTTTTCAGGAAAATCAGGGAATAAATGAAGCAACGCCTGCTTCTCCTCTAAAAGGAGCAGCCTGGGTCTGGTTGGAGGAGGCAAGGGCAATTCAATTTGTCAAGAGGGGCAGGGCTGGAGCCCTCAGAACCCTGAACCTACATCTCCCGGCTCCCAGGACTTCGAGGTGGCCAGGCAGGGCTGGGCTGAGCGGACAGCAAAGCTGAGTGGGGCAGCTCCTGGCCGCTGCTCCACCCTGAAGGGCAGGTTTCACCTCCTGGGCCCATTTCCCAATGTCCCAGGTGACCAGCAGCCTGAGAGCCAGGGGGACTGAAGGGAAAGATGGGGGTGGTAGATGGCACCCCTGCTCCCAGGGCTCACCCAGCAGCCCACTCAGAGAGGCACAGGCCACAAGGTACAGGGAAGGCCCTGGGGGCTGCAGGGGAGACGTCTGGAGGGAGACTGGAGGGGCCATGGGAAGGGTGGGCAGGGCGGGAGACGAGAGGGGGTGAAGGACACGTGACCCCCAAGTCAGGGCTTTGAGCTCCCAGCTCCCACCCCAGTCCCACTCTCAGCAGCCAGGACAGGGTTCAGGAAAACTTGCCCATGCACCTGGAGGGCTTGCTGGTGGATGGACAGGAATGGTAAGAAGCCCATGTAGAAGGACCCGGCGGGCTCTGCTCACTGTCCTCTCCTTCCGGAAGAACTGCACAGGCTGGGAAACCGGAAGGGGTGGTGACAATTTTCTGGGTCTCTACAAGGATGGCACTGAGGAAAAATGCCCTCCCGATTTGGGGGAAGACGCTGGTGACCATGGCATTTCTCGGGGATTAGGGAGGGGGTTGGGGGATGAACAAACCAACCTCCTTGTTACTCCTGGGCAAGGCAGGGCCCTCTTCTGTCTCCAGGACTAGAGGGGTGGGGGGGTGGAGGAGGGGCCTCCCCTCAGCCCCTCCAGCCTATACAGTTCCCCCCACCCGCATAAACAGGGCAATAGACCACCTTGCCTCGGCGCCTGCCGTTACAGAACCAAACCTTCTTTACAGAATGAATGAAAGGAGACTTGTGGCCATGAACTTGAAAGGTTTCATGCTGAGACAGCTGCAGCCCCTAGGTATAGTAGCCAGGCCTTTTCCACTCCATTCTCATGGGGTCTTCAGGGCCAGGACAGCCCCAGGGACCTCATACTCATGGCTCACTGTGTTCTGTCTGGCTGTGTTTGGAGCTGGGTGCTGAGGCTGGGTGCTCAGGGCTGAGTGCTGATGCTGCGTGCTCAGAGCTGGGTACTGAGGCTGGGTCCTCAGGGCTAGGTGCTGAGGATGGGTACTGAGGCTGGGTACTCAGGGATGGGTACTGAGGCTGGGTGCTGAGGCTGGGTACTGAGGCTGGGTACTCAGGGCTGGATGTTGAAGCTGGGTGCTTGGGGCTGGGTGGTGCCTACTTCTCCCTCCTCTGATAACCACCACAGCTCCACAAGGAAAGGGTCCCACCCATGTCACAGCAGGGAAACTGAGGCTCAGCGGAGGCACCTTCCAAAGCCACTCGGCACATCTCCAGGAGGGATGTGTGTCTAGCTGGCTGGGAGGTGGAGGGCACCGCTACTGACCCCAGCTGCATGCAGAAGCTGTTCTCGGGAAGTCATCTGGCTGACATTCACCCAGAGACCCTATGGAGGGAGCCTGTTTCTGACTTGAATTGTACACGCTACAGCTGTCGGCAGAGCCCTGCCTGTGACACACCCTCGGGACCACAAATGCAGCTCGGGTGGTTCTCACAAGCTCCCAGCAATGCTGTGCAATTCAGGCCCCTGCCACCGCCCTCCCTACGCCCTTCCCTGGAGCCAGAGCCCGTCTGAGGGGCTCAAGGCTGCACCTGGCTGGGTAAACGTGGGGCACGGCGCCTGGAACTGTGGGTCCAGGGGGAGGCTGCACTGCCGTTCCTGCCTCAGGAAGGCGTGGTGTGCCCCCACAGTGCCCTTCCTTTCCCACCCGTAGCTAGATTTAGAAATGCCCAGAAAAGCCTGCAGTTGGTTTCAGGACACGGACTCCTCTGAGTCAGAAACCACAAACTTAAATGCCTCCAGAGAAGCAGGGCATGAGTTCAGGAGGCCAGCGGGGGCCTGCAGACAGAACCACCAGGTGGGACTGTGCTGCCGAAAAGAGCATCCTCCCTTCCACAGTTCTGACCAAGTCCCTTCCTTCCCCAGACAAGAGCAGGAAGCATTTCACTGTCTCCTAAAAGCAGACGAGTGATGCAAACATGAAGGGGAGGGGCAGCTGCTGTGGTACAGGAGGCCATGGGGACCGGGGGACCCTGGGGACCTTGCCTCGAGTGCAGGGATGGCAGCCACTTGCCTCCAGCATCGTTTCCAGTCGGGGGTGGGGGGGAAGCCCAGTGTGGCCACATCTTCCTCTTCTTTATTAAAAAAAAATCCAGAAATCCAAAATTTTAGGTAAAATATTGGTGTTGTGGAATACTGACAACCAATTTTTAAAAACTGAAACCTCTGTGGGCTAAAAGAAACCTGTTCACTGGCCAGAGTCCGCCTTCAGGCCACAGTTCATGACCGTCTTATTGAAGTGCTTTTTCCTTGTGACCACCAAGCCCCAAGATGGGGTGCTCGGGGACTGGCATTCCCAGGTGCTCCTGTACTGGCACAGGCTCCTGCACCCGCCAGGTCACAGCCACCCCAAGGCAGGTGCCTCTCCCACCTTAGAAAACCAGACCATCTCCTGGGCCCACACACGCTGAGCAGGGAACACAAGTGCCAGGAGTAGGTGCAGTTGAATTTTCCCTAAGGCTGGGCCCAAATGGCTTCTACAGCACCAGTCCCCGTGGCCAGCACCTTCGTTAAGTGCACAGCTTCAGCAAGAAACGCTGGGTGGTCCACGCCTGAGCCCTCCTCTGGGTCCCTGGCTGGGCCAGCCCACACCTGCATCCACTCCTGTGTCAACCTCAGGTCCTCCCTCCCTCGCACCCTGACGGTCAGTCCTCAGAGAGGACAGAAAGTCGAGCTCCCACCTGCCTGCGCCGGTACAGACCAGCTGTGTCAGCATGGCTGGGACCCACCGACCACACCGGCATGCATGTGGCATTCTGGCTTGGAAAGAGAATACGTCTGTCCCCTCTGTACCGGAATTCATACAGCAAACATGGGCATGGGCGTGTCTCATCGCTTGGGCATCGGGAAGGAGCGGTGAGCATGAAACAGCTCCCCAGGTAGCAGGCCTCGGAAACACCTCTTCAGGGTGCCTGATTTTATTCATTTGATCATGTCATGCAATTCCACATAAATACACACATGGGTCGGCGCCCACAGGCTGGTGTTTACAGTCCTGTCTCTCCCCAGCTCCTGCCACTGCCTTACCAGCGTGCCCCCTCCTGCCCCTGCCCACTAACAATGTTGAATGCGCCATCCATGACTTTCTGATCATCGTATACCAAGATACAAATGTTGCATATTTAAACACAGAAACACAGCCACGAATAGAGGATTCGTTTGGTGTGGCTTTACAAAAACGGGGTATTTATCACTCTAGTCTACGTCTGTCCTCTTCACACGACACCTTAGCAGTCCCTGCAAGCGCACTGGCATGGTGACGACTCAATCTTTCATAGCTGCACAGCATTTCCTGATTTCATCATTCCTCCTTTAGTAGAGATGAATAATCTCCCTTAGCATGGTGTACAGAATGTATGCAATCGTTAGTGTTGTTCATTCACGCTTTTTATTTCTGTTATAAACGATGTAAATATTCTTATTGTATGCTTTCTTTAATGTCGTCTTACTTGCTGATCTTTTAACTATCTGACATAGATACTCATGGGCATACTGAGAAGTCACAGGGTCTGTTCTGGATGAATTCTCTCTCTGTTCCAATGGCCTACTTTTCTAAGATAATTTTATCCAATTAAAAGAAAAACTTGCCTTCTTGGGGTTCTTACTGGATCTCGGATTGCTGATTTCAAAGGTGCAGAAAGTGGGCTTGAGGAGGTGAGCAGTTGGGAGAGGGAGGGGCAGGTCTGGATGCAGTTGGGGGGTGAGGGGTGGGTCTGGATGCAGTTGGGGTTGAGGGATGGGTCTGGA
>PVKV010022321.1:6516-35722 GCA_004027835.1 Alouatta palliata
GAGTCTTGCTCTGTTGCCCAGGCTGGAGTGCAGTGGTGTGATCTTGGCTTACTGCAACCTCTGCCTCCCGGGTTCAAGCTATTCTCACACCTCAGCCTCTCCAGTAGCTGGGACTGCAGACACCCACCACCATGCCCAGCTAATTTTTGTATTTTTAGTAGAGACGGAATTTCACCATATTGGCCAGGCTGGTCTCCAACTCCTGACTCAGGTGATCTGCCCACCTCAGCCTCCTGAAGTGCTGGGATTACAGGTGTGAGCCACTGCACCTGGCCAAAGCCACTGTTCTTAAACTTACCAGTTACAAAAGTTTTCATGGACTTAGTTTTTCCTTTTTATCTTTTATTTTTTCTTAAGCCAGTCTGAGTGAGGTTTCTGTCACTAGTAACTTAGTTAGTGAACATAGTAGACCTCTACCCAGTGGGTAAGGAAACACAGGAGGGAATGAAATAACAGCTTCAGGAAAGGGAGACGGCCACACCACTCATTCTTCCGCAGAGAGCAGCCCTGGAAAGGCCATGGGAACACCTTCCCAGCAGCAGCCCCTTGAGCTACCTCCTGACACCACACATGCCCAGATGCGCCAAGCACCCCACCAGTGGCAGGCTGGGGCGGTCTGCGAACAGTCCCCTCGACTGCACCCAAGGGGAAGATAGGGCTGGCACAAATCTGCCCCCGCAGATAAAACAGGAATGCCTCCCTTCCTCTTCCCTGTCAACACACAAGCTACTCATTTCATCTTTCTTCCGTAAAATCAAGGACTATTCCAGGGAAATGCTGAAAAAAGAGGAAGCATTCAGACAAATCCCAAATGTAGGTCATTCTACAAAACGACTTTGCCAGGTCTGCTGTTCTATATTTATTTAGAGACAGGGTCGCACTCTGTCACCGGGACTGGAGTGCAGTGGTGTGATCATAGCCTCAAACTCCTGGGCTCAAATGACCCTCCCACCTCAGCCTCCTGACTAGCTGGGACTACAGTTCGCCACACCCGTCTCTGTTCCGTATTTAAGGAGAAAACAGATGTGACAACCACACAATGAGTGACCATTAACAATAGGTTTGAGGTGGCTCATGCCTGGAATCCCAGCAATGTGGGAGGCCGAGGTGGGTGGGTCACCTGAGGTCAGTAGTTCGAGACCAGCCTGGCCAACATGGTGAAACCCCATCTTCACTAAAAATAAAAAATTAGCCAGGTGTGGTGGCAGGCACCTGTATTCCAGCTACTTGGGAGGCTGAGACAGGAGAATCACTAGAACCTGGGAGGAGGAAGTTGCAGTGAGCCAAGATCGCGCCATTGCACTCCAGCCTGGGTCACAGAGCAAAACTCGGTCTCAAAAAGAAAAAATAAGAATAAATTAACAGTGTAATCTAATATGTAGTCTATAGTCCAAGTAGGGGACAACTGTAGACCCTTAGGTATGGACTATGGACTATGGACTGTGTAACAGATTACATTATTAAATTAACATAAATGTCCTTATGTGGAATAATAATATTGCGGTTCTGTCAGAGAATGACACGCTTGGGGTCAACACCTGCTGGAGGATCTAGGTGTGACGAGCCATGATGTCCGCAGCTTACCTTCTCCACCTTATTCTCTTACAGAGGAAGAGAGAGAGAGAACACCTGGCAAAACGTGAAAAGCAGCAACTGTAGATCAGCACAGGTGTTCACTATACCAGTCTTCCAATTTTTGTGCAGCTTGGTTATTTTCTTTTTCTTTTTTTTTCAGACAGCATTTCGCTCTTGTTGCTCAGGCTAGAGTGCAGTGGTGTCGCTACACCCAGCTACCTTTTGTGTTTTTTGTAGACATGGGGTTTTGCCAGGTTACCCAAGCTGCTCTTGAACTCCTGGGCTCAAGTGACCTACCCACTCCAGCCTCCCAAAGCGCTAGGATTACAGGTGTGAGCCACTACCTCGACCAAGATGGCCCTTTCTATCTTAAAGTTATTTCTCAGTAACTTTAAAGGACAGGGTTGTAGGTGACAGAAACTGTCTCCAAGGTCAATCCTCTGCCCACCCAACTGCCAGACTCTAGGCCTCTCAAGGGACCCAGTTTTCTGTTGGTTTGGTTTGGTTTGGTTTGGTTTGGTTTGGTCTGGTCTGGTCTGGTCCAGTCTGGTCTGGTCTGGTCTGCTTTGTTTTTGAGACAGAGTCTCGCTCTGTCGCCCAGGCTGGAGTGCAGTGGCGCGATCTTGGCTCACTGCAACCTCTGCCTCCCAGGTTCAAGTGATTCTCTTGTCTCAGCCTCTCGAGAAGCTGGGACTACAGGCACATGCCACCATACCCAGCTAATTTTTGTATTTTTAGTAGAGATGGGGTTTTACCATGTCAGCCAGGATGGTCTCAATCTCTTGACCTTGTGATCCACCCGCCTCAGCCTCCCAAAGTTCTGGGATTACAGGCGTGAGCCACCACCCCAGCCAGGACCCAGTTCTTAGAACTTGACCCTGGGTTTGAGACTAGCAGACAACAGCCCTGAAACAGCCCAAGAAGAATTGTCTGGCTCAGCTCCATCAGCAAGGGAAATGCATTTGGCCTTTAAGCTGTGGTTTCCTCCAAGGGGCGGTCAGGGCAAAAGCTGCATCTTAAGAACTGGGATAGGATGAAAATCTAAAGCCAGACTCTCAGGATCGGTCTGGGGACGTCAGTGTGGTCGATCCCACAGCCAATCCTCTGGCCACCTCTCTAGTCGGTAAAGCCCTCTGGATTCCAGGGGCTTTTGAAAAGGAGAAGGTCAAAGTTATTCCTAGTGAAAGACCATCCTGCAAAGACCCCAGGGGGTGCAGAAACTTCAGAGGGCAAGAGTCCACCTGACTTCCAGAGTTCAGTGCTTCTCTGGGCAGAGGGCGCAGCCGGCAGGAGCTGGAGCAGCTCAGAGGTCTGGAAATCAGGACTGCAACCACAGCAAGGAGACAGGATGCTTCACGCATCAGACACGCAACATGTGCACTGCGACTAGCGGTGGGCATAGAGATGGGCAGGCAATTCAAAGTATGATGAAATAAAAGGTCACCTACCCTATCACCCAGCAATCTCACTTCTAGAATTTACTCAAGTCCAGAGAAACACTTTCATGTGTGTACAGTCAAATGTGAGGATGTTTTTATCAGCGTAAAAATATCTCAAGAACAGGCCGGTGCAGTGGCTCACGCCTGTAATCCCAACACTTTGGGAGGCCAAGGTGGGCGGATCACCTGAGGTCAGGAGTTCAAGATCAGCCAGGCCAACATGGTGAAACCCCATCTCTACTAAAATACAAAAATTAGCTGGGCGTGGTGGCGCATGCCTGTAGTCCAAGCTACTCGGAGGCTGAGGCAGGAGAATCGCTTGAACCCAGGAGGTGGAGGCTGCATGGCGCCAAGATCGTGCCACTGCACTCCAGCGTGGGCAACAGAGCAAGACTCCATCTCAAAAAAACAAAAAAACTATCAAGAACAGCCATTTATAGGAGAATCAGTAAGCATGGTGTGGTATATTTGCAAGCTGGACCCTACACTGTGATTAGAAAGAATCAGCTAAGTCTGTGTATATGGACATCTATGGTTACTTAAGATGCATGTAAAAATACTGGCTTGTTTTTGTTTTTATTTTTTATTTTTTTGAGACAGAGTCTCGCTCTGTCGCCCAGGCTGGAGTGCAATGGCATGATCTTGGCTCACTGCAAGCTCCACCTCCCAGGCTCAAGCAATTCTCTTGCCTCAGCCTCCCGAGTAGCTGGGATTACAGGCACATGCCACCACACCAGGCTAATTTTTTGTATTTTTAGTAGAGACAAGCTTTCCCCATGTTGGCCAGGCTGGTCTCAAAACTCCTGAGCTACTGATCCACCCGCCTCAGCCTCCCAAAGTGCTGGGATTACAGGAGTGAGCCACTGCACCCAGCCCGTTTTTGTTTTTTTGAGACGGAGTCTTGCTCGGTGACCCAGGCTGGAGTGCAGAGGCGCAATCTAAGCTCACCACAACCTCTGCCTCCCAGGTTCCAGCGATTCTCCTGTCTCAGCCTCCCGAGTAGCTGGGACTACTGGTACACGCCACCATGCCCAGCTACTTTTTAAATTTTTAGTAGAGACAGGGTTTCACCATGTTGGCTAGGCTGGTCTCGAACTCCTGACCTCAAGCGAGCCTCCCGCCTTGGCCTCCCAAAGTGCTGGGATTACAGGTGTGAGTCACCACGCCTGGACAGCCACTGTGCCCAGCCCTGTTTAAATAACTAGCAAAATGTATGACAAACTGAACAACGGCTACTCTGGGGAGGAGAGAAAGGGAATGTCACTGCTGGTCACAGGAGATCTTATCTTTAATGTTCTGATTGTTTTAAGGGAAATGATTTGGTTCATCTTGTTTTTGTTTTTGTCTGAGACAGTCTCGCTCTGCTGTTCAGGCTGCAGTACAGTAGCACAATCTCGGTTCACTGCAACCTCTGCCTCCCAGGTTCAAGTGATTCTCCTGCCTCAGCCTCCCGAGTACCTGGGACTGCAGCTGCCCACCACTGCACCCAGCTAATTTTTGTATTTTTAGTAGAGATGGGGTTTCACTGCGTTGGCCAGGCTGGTCTCGAACTCCTGACCCTATGATCCACCTGCCTTGGCCCCTCGTCCTGTTTTTTTGTTTTTGTTTTTTGAGAAAGGGTCTCACTCTGTCACCCAGGCTGGAGTACAGTGGCGTGATTACAGCTCACAGCAGCCTCAACTTCCCCAGCTCAAGGGATCCTTCCACCTCAGCCTCCCAAATAGCTGGGACTACAGGCATGCACCACCACACCTAATTTTTTTTATTTTTAGTAGAGATAAGGTTTTGTCACGTTCCCCTAGCTGGTCTCAAACTTGTGGGCTCAAGCAATCCACACACTTTGGCCTCTCATGGTGCTGGGACTACAGGCATGAGCCACCCATGCCCAGCCAAAAACTATTCTTATATTACTTGTGTTATACAAAATTAAATTTCTTAAAAGAATCATCAGTCTCTAAAATTAAATCCACACAGTGAAATACTACACAGTTATTTTTAACAGGAGGGGGGCAGAGGCAGCAGCTTTCAGTGGTCAGACAGGAATTCTCCAGAGAAAAAGACAAGATGTAAAATAGTGTTTTGTGAGATATTATCTTTTATTTAAGGACAAGATATAAGAGGCCGGGTGCAGCGGCTCATGCCTGTCATCCCAGCACTTTGGGAGGCCAAGGCAGGCGGATCACTTGAGGTTAGGAGTTCGAGACCAGCCTGGCCAACATGGCGAAACCCCATCTCTATTAAAAATACAAAAATTAGCCGGAAAATGGTGGTAGGTGCCTGTTGTCTCAGCTACTCGGGAGGCTGAGGCAGGAGAATCGCTTGAACCCAGGAGGCAGAGGTTGCAGTGAGCCAAGATCATGCCACAGCACTCCAGCCTAGGGAACAGAGTGAGATCCGGTTTCCAAAAAAAAAAAAAAGCAAGTAATTAATCTCTGAGACAGGAACAGGAACCAGTCCTACCAGGGAGCAAGGAGAGAGGGAGGAGCAGAGACTGAGGGAGTGAAAGGAGAGAGCAAAGACATATACCCAGGAACAGGGAGGGAACGGTCACCTCTGGAGAGGCAGCAAGCAAAGAAACACTGAAAGCAAGACCCGGCGGGGAAGCAGAACAGCCCGGAAACCATTTCAACTGCTCTCCTGCCCCTGGCCAGGGCTTCTCTCCCCAGAGGGTGGAGGTAGAGCCTGTGATGAGCCCACAGCCAGAAGCACAAACCCGAGGTCAAAGCACCTGCCGCCCCATCTGCTCTCCCTGCCACGCTCAGGCAGTCCTGGGCCAACAGTGCCACCTGCTGGCAGAGGAGGAAACTGACTGTGTTCCCACCTGTCCCGCTCTTCCCCCACCGCCTGCTCTTAGGGGCCTCCTTCCACATTGTCACACCTGCCAAGCCTGTTCCCAACACCTGGAATGCTCTTCCCCAGACAGCTTCACGCTGGCTCCTTCTCTTGCTTCAGGTCTCCTCTCAAATGTCACTTTTCTTTTTTTATGACAGAGTCTTGCTCTGTGGCCCAGGCTGGAGTGCAATGGCACCATCTCGGGTCACTGCAACCTTCGCTTCAAGCCAGCCTCCTGCCTCAGCCTCCCGATAGCTGGGATTACAGGCGTGCACCACCATGCCCTGCTAATTTTGTATTTTTAGTAGAGATGAGGTGTCACCAGGTTGGCCAGGCTGGTCTCAAGCTCCTGACCTCAGGTGATACCGCCTCGGCCTCCCAAAGTGCTGGGAATACAGGCGTGAGCCACCGCACCTGGCCTCAAATGTCACTTCTATCGAGAGGTTCCCTTTTCTGACCACCCACCCAGGGTAGCCACCTGCCTCCGGCCCCGAGCCCCGCCCTCGTCACCTCACTGTTCTACTTCCTTCGCAGGACTGGGTGCTGTCTGAAACCATCTGGGCTCTTCCTTCTGTTCTCGTCTGCCTCCCTGACTAGAAAGTGCCATGAGGCCCAGCAGGGGCTGAACTGTCTGCTTTTGAAGGACTCACACTCAGAACAGGCTTTGGGAATGACAGCGGTTGGATGTGCAGTCGGTGTCCACTCAGCTGAGCTCTCCTGACCTAAAGAGCCCAAGCGCAAACACCACTGGAACGGTCCACAAGCTCCTCACAGCACCACGCTCAAGGCCAAAGGCATCATTTCTCTGCCACTGGGTTTCCCTCCTGCCTCACTCACAGGACTGTTTTGCAAATCCCCCAGACGTGGAGATCGCGCCACTGGCGACAGAGTGAAACAAAGAAAGAAAAGAAAAGAAGAAAGGAAGGAGAGAGAAATGTCCCCTGCAACCCTCTCTTCCTAGAGATTCCTTTTCAACCTTCAAGTGCCACCTCCTTCAAGAAGCCTTCCCTCATTCCAGCAGGAAGAATTCACAGTTCTTCCCGTATCTCTGTTGGCACGGCCTCAGGCTTTGCAGATGACTGTTAGATGTCTGTCTCCTCCGGAGACTGTGAGTTCCTTGGATGCAGACGCCAGACCCTCTTCACACCTAAACGCTGTCTCTTCCACAACAGCTGCAGTCATGAGCGCTAACTCTGCGCCAAGCACCACACTAAGTGCTTTTCCTGTGTTCACTCATTTCATCCTGAAACATCCCTATGAGGCAGGGATGCTCATCATCTTCACTTTCCAGATGGGAAAACAAGCTCGGAGAGGTTCAGAGGCTTGCCCAGTGTAACCCCAGCAGTGAGTGGCAGAGCCGGGATTCAACAGAGGGATCCCCGGCACCTAAAACAGGCAGCTGGCTTCAAACAGGAGCTGGATGAATATTCATTAGATAAACAAACAGCTTCACTTCTCCTGCCTGTGGCCTCAGCAGCTCAGTCAAGGCGTGAACGCTCATGTTCCCGCTTTCTCTGTTCCAATTCTGACCCAGTTCCAACAGCAAAGTTTCTTCTCTTCCCTTCTCCTTCCTCTTCCCCAAACCATGAGACAAAAATGACACTCCAGAGACAGGCTACAGAGACAGTGCTGATAAGCCTGTGTTTGGAAGGGAAGGTGGGGCCTGCTACAGGGGCTCACACCTGTAATGCCAGCAATTTAGGAGGCCAAGGTGGGAGGATCACTTGAGGCCAGGAGTTCAAGACCAGCCTGGGCAACACAGCAAGACCCTCTGTCTTGGCCGGGTGCAGTGGCTCACGCCTGTAATCCCAGCACTTTGGGAAGCCGAGGCGGGCAGATCATGAGGTCAAGAGATCGAGACCATCCTGGCCAACATGGTGAAACTCCGTCTCGATTAAAAATACAAAAAATTAGCTGGGCACAGTGTTGCACCTGTAGTCCCAGCCACTCAGAAAGCTGAGGCAGGAGAATCGCTTGAACCTGATTGCTGCAGTGATTTGAGATCGTGCCACTGTACTCCCGCCTGGTGACAGAGCAAGACTCTGTCCAAAAAAAAACAAAAAAAAAAACCCTGTCTCTATAAGAAAACTTTTAGGCCAGGCACAGTGGCTCACGCCTGTAATCCCAGCACTTTGGGAGGCCAAGGCGGGCAGATCACCTGAGGTCAGGAGTTTGAGACCAGCCTGGTCAACACGGTGAAAACGCCATCTCTACTAAAAATACAAAATTAGCCGGTTATGGTGGTGGATGCCTGTAATCCCAGCTACTCAGAAGGCTGAGGCAGGAGAATCGCTTGAACCTGGGAGGCAGAGGTTGCAGTGAGCTGAGATCGCACCATCACACACCAGCCTGAGCAACAAGAGCAAAACTCTGTCTCAAAAAAAAAAAGAAAAATTTAAAAAATTAGCCAGGTATGGTGGCACATACCTGTCATCCCAGCTAGGCAGGAAGATGGCTTATGCTATGAGTTCAAGGCTGCCGTGAACCATAATCACACCAGTGCACTACAGCCTGGGAGACAGAGCAAGACTCTGTCTCCTAAAAGAGGAGGTGGCGGCAGGGAGCCAGCATGATAAGTTTTGGGATAAAACTGGATACTGTACAGAGGCATCCCTCAAAGATTCCAGGTGTTTCCTTCAGAACCACCACAGGCATCTCCAGCCGCCTCCTCCTCCTCCTCTCTGGCAGAGCCTCTGATTCTACTCAGTCAACAGAATTTGTGACCTATGTGTAATTTTTTTTTTTTTTTTTTTTTTTTTGAGATGGAGTCTTGCTCTGTCACCCAGGCTGGAGTGCAGTGGCATAATCTTGGCTCACTGCAACCTCCGCCTCCCGGGTTCAAGCAGTTCTCCTGCCTCAGCCTCGCGAGGAGCTGGGATTACAGGCGCCCACCACCATGCCCAGCTAATATTTTGTATTTTTAGTAGAGACGAGGTTTCACCATGTTGGTCAGGCTGGTCTTGAACTCCTGACCTCAAGTGATTCGCCCGCCTCAGCCTTCCAAAGTGCTGGGATTACAGGTGTGAGCCACCACACCCGGCCCCAGGTGCTATTTCTTAATTCAGTCATGTTGCTTCCCATTCTTTTTGCTTAGGAATTGCAAATAATTGCTCTGCACCCTTTCCAGTCGCCTTATGGGTTAACCGCTCAGGGCCACTCACTGGTTACATGGCTGCCTCTTTTGACCCTGACTCAGGAATGCAGCCACCTCTTCTGACCTTGACGGATGGGTGCGTGAGCGGTGGGTCCTGACGGCCCACCCGGAGAGCAGCAAGTGGCACATTTTTCGAGAGGACCCAGATAGCCTTATGCTGTGTGTCCAGGGTTACCTCCACTGCAGAGACAACGGTGTATGCTCAATACTCAGGGTGGGCTAAGAATGCGTGGCGAGGCGCCCAGAAAAAGATACAGGCAAAACGGCTTTTCAAAGGAACTGAAATCGTTTGAATCCTAGAATCCTGACGGTTTTCCTTTCTCAAACACAGATTCCTGAACCTACGCCATTTAGGGGTATGCCGTGCAGACGCTGCTGGGGCTCCCTGACAAAGGCTGGGTTCCAGTTCATTCTGAGGCCCTTGGGCCCTAGGGTGGGAGACCAAAACCCCACAGGACCCCAGGACGCGTCCCCTCTGAACACAGCCCTCCCAGTCTCACAAGGCTGGAAACAAATGTGGCCCTCCGGAAAGTGGGAGCCCATCGACTCCCTGGCTGATAAGGCTTCAAAAACAGCATCTGGACACCTTGGGTTCCAATGTCAACAGAGAAAATGTCAGCGGTCAGATAACCAGAAGCCAGCCCCATGCCACCCTCCATCCCCACAACACCCTGATCCTGTGCACCCAGCTCAACCACCCACTTACAGCATTTTACACGTTACCAAGAGACTCGCCCCCAGGAAGCAGGAGTCACCATCCCAGCACCTGGCTCTCTCCCACAGCACGGTATCAGGCGTTGGTGGGACCAGCACTGATGTGTGTGTGTGTCTGTGTGAGTGTAGGGCACAGGTCCATCCTTCAGGCCTGGAACTGTGCATTTGGGCGTACCCACGTAGGCCCGGGCCTGGGTGCCTATGCTCACAGTTAAGCGTGATCCACATCACAGAAAGACGAAGCCTAGGGAGGCAGACCACCTGGGACGAACCCCGGCTCCACCTCAACCAGCTGTGTGACCAGGGCAGGTCCCTTAGCCTCCCTGAGCCTTGGTTTCTTCCATTCTAAAATGGGGGCTGGGTAAAGTGCTTCATGCCTCTAATACCAGCACTTTGGAGGCCAAGGCAAGAGGATCACTTGAAATCGGGAATTTGAGGCTGCAGTGAGCTAAGATCACGCCACTGCACTCCAGGCTGGGTGACAGAGAGAGACCCTGTCTTCAAAAACCAAAAAAAGGAAAAGGGCTGGGTGCAGTGGCTCACACCTGTAATCCCAGCACTTTGGAGGCTGAGGTGGGTGGATCACTTGAGGTCAGGAGTTGGAGACCAGCCTGGCCAACATGGTGAAACCCCGTCTCTACTAAAAAAAACACAAAAATCAGCAGGTGTGGTGGCACACACCTGTAATCCCAGCTACTCGAGAGGCTGAGGCACAAGAATCGCTTGAACCTGGAAGGCAGACGTTGCAGTGAACCGAGATTGTACCACTGCACTTCAGCCTGCGTGACAAAGTGAGACTCTGTCTCAAAATATTTTTAAAAAGGAAAGAAAAAAACCTGTAAATAAATAATAAAATGGGAAGAACAACAGGAGCTACCTCACAGGACAGTTTTGAGGAAGGAATAAGGTAACAGCAAATTCGGGGAACTGGTAGCTTTTTTTTTTTTTTTTGAGATGGAGTCTTGCTCTGTCACCCAGGGGTGACACGATCTCAGCTCACCGCAACCTCCACCTCCCAGGTTCAAACAATTCTCTTGCCTCAGCCTCCTGAGTAGCTGAAATTACAGGTGTGTATTGTCACACCTGGCTACTTTTCTTATTTTTAGTAGAGACAGGGTTTCACCATGTTAGCCAGGTTGGTCTCGAACTCCTGACCTCAAGTGATGCAACTGCCTCAGCTTTCCAAAGTGCTGGGATTACAGGTGTCAGCCACCATGCCTGGCTTTTTTTTTTTTTTTTTTTTTTAAGACAGCGTCTTATTGTCCTCTAGGCTGGAGCGCGGTGGCGTGCTCATAGCTGACTGTAGCCTCCCACTCCTGGGCTCAAGCAATCCTCCCACCTAACTCCCAAGTAGCTGGGACTACAGGCACATACCACAACGTATGGCTAATTTTTTTTAATTTTCTATGGAGACAGGGTTTCACAATGCTGCCCAGGCTGGTGTTAAACTCCTGGGCTCAAGTGATCCTCTGGCCTCAGCCTCTCAAAGTGCCATGATTACAGGCATGAACCGCTGTGCGCAGCCTAACAGCTACTTTTTGTTGCTGTTATAATGGCAACTGGCAAAGACACTGTTTGTGCCTTTTGGGGAACTGTTTCTGAGCACGAATGAGACTGTATGTGTGATCAGTGTGGTCATGTTTCAATGCATGTACTTGTGTGTGTGTGTGTGTGTGTGTGTGTGTGTGTGAATGTGACACACCAGGGCCCACAACCTATTATGCTTGAACGAGGTGCGACCATGGGACCAGGCACCCCTGGAGGTGACAGTTTGCTCTGCTCTGCCTGCCCAAGGAGGCAGGAGCTGCAGCTGAGATCCTCACCGCCTCCTCGGCGCCACCTGGTGGCACTGCCTTTATGCGGTTCAGATGCCTTCTGTCCTGGGGGGTCCAGGAACGTTTCTACAGTGCGTAACCCGTCAGAGACTGCACTGAATCTCTGGGCTTGCCCAGCCTTTAGAAGTCCTCTAGGGGAGTCTGGACGTCATTCTCCATCAGAGCTATCCAGTGGAACTTTCTGTGGTGATGAAAAGGTTCTGTATCTGTGTTGTTGCCTATGGTAGCCACCAGCCACGTGTAGCTACTGAGCCCTTGAAATGTGGCTAGTGTAACCGAGGAGCTGCATTTTTCATTGTGCTTAATTAATTTAAGTTTAAAACGCCACACTTGTCGGGGCACGGTGTCTCACACCTGTAATCCCAGCACTTTGGGAGGCCGAGGCGGATGGATCACTTGAGACCAGGAGTTTGAAACCAGCCTGGGCAATGTGGCAAAACCCCATCTCTACCAAAAAAAAAAAAAAAGAAAGAAAGAAAAAATTAGCCAGGCATAGTGGCAGATGCCTGTAGTCTCAGCTGCTTGGGAGGCTGAAGTGGGTGGATCGCTTGAGCCTAGGAGGTGGAGGCTGCAGTGATCTGTGAGGTCACCCCTGCATTCCAGCCTGGGCAACAGAGTTAAGACTCTGCCTCAACAAAAAAAAAAAAAAAAAAGGAAAGAAACATCAGAATGATAACATTTTCAGTGGTGGGTCAGATTTTTATTTTTTAATTTCAATATTTGTGCCTATTCTCTAATGTCCTACAGTGAGCACATACTATCTTTGTAATCAGGAAAAGTGCTATTTTTTTTTATTTTTGAGACAGAGTCTCACTCTGTCACCAGGTGCCAGGCTGGAGTGCAGTGGCGCAATCTCGGCTCACTGCAACCTCCACCTCCCGGGTTCAAGCAATTCTCCTGCCTCAGCCACCGGAGTAGCTGGGACTGCAGGCGTGTGCCACCATGACCAGCTAATTTTTGCATTTTAGTAGAGACGAGGTTTCGCCACGTTGGCCAGGATGGTCTTGATCTCTTGACCTCATGATCTGCCCGCCTCAGCCTCCCAAAGTGCTGGGATTACAGGCATGAGCCACCGCTCCCGGCCAAAAAGCTATTTTTAAAGAGGGAAAAAAGAACATAGCAATACATGGAAATGCTTCTGATACACCGCAGAAAAAGAGAGAAGAGAATCACAGCCCAGGGCCTGTGGAGAGGGACTCAGGGAGGCTCAGACAAGATGACCCCTCGGCTGGGCCTGAGGGCTTCCATGAGCCTATTCAGAGCTCTGCTAATGTTTGTATAATAAAGAATAAAATAAAATGTGCTCCTAGCCGGGTGTGGTGGCTCACGCCTGTAATCCCAGCACTTTGGGAGGCCAAGACCAGTGGGTCACCTGAGGTCAGGAGTTCAAGACCAGCCTGGCCAACATGGTGAAACCCCGTCTCTGCTAAAAATACAAAAATTAAGCCAGGTGTGGTGGCTCACGCCTGTCATCTCAGCACTTTAAGAGGCCGAGGCGGGCAGATCACAAGGTCAAGAGATTGACACCATCCTGGCCAACATGGTGAAACCCCATCTCTATTAAAAGTACAAAAATTAGCCGGGCGTGGTGGTATGTGCCTGTAGTCTCAGCTACTTGGGAAGCTGAGGCAGGAGAATTGCTTGAACCTGGAGGCACAGGTTGCAGTGAGCCAAGATCGTGCCATTGTACTCCAGCCTAGGTGACAAAGCGAGACTCTGTCTCAAAAAAAGAAAAGAAAGGAAAAAATTAGCCAGGCATGGTGGTGCACACCTGTAATTTCAGCTACTCGGGAGGCTGAAGAAGGAGAATCACTTGAACCCGGGAGGTGGAGGCGGCAGTGAGCCAGGATCATGGTACTGCACTCCAGCCTGGGTGACAGAGCAAGACTCTGTCTCAAAAAAAAAATAAAATAAAATGTGGGCTGAGGCTGGGCACAGTGGCTCATGCCTATAATCCCAAAACTTTGGGAGGCCAAGACAAGGCAAGTAGATCACTTGAGGTCAGGAGTTTGAGACCAGCCTGCTCAACATGGTGAAACCCTGTCTCTACTAAAAATACAAAAAGTAGCCAGGTGTGGTGGTGCACACCTGTAATTTCAGCTACTCAGGAGGCTGAGGCAGGAAAATCACTTGAACCTGGGAGGCGGAGGTTGCAGTGAGCCAAGATCATGCCATTGCACTCCAGCCTGGGCCACAGAGCAAGACTCTGTCTCAAACATAAATTAATTAAAATGTGGGCTGAGAGAAAACCCCAAATTCCTGATAATGGTAGCCCCTATGGATGGAGGAAATAGAGGAATGGAAGCAAGAAATGATGACAGGAACTTAACTTTACGTATGTGTTTTATTTAATTTTTTAAAAAGTTTAAAAAATTAACCATAGAGGCCAGGCACAGTAGCTCACGCCTATAATCCTAGCACTTTGTGAGGCTGAGGCGGGTGGATCACCTGAGGTTAGGAGTTCGAGACCAGCCTGGCCAACATGGTGAAACCTCATCTCTACTAAAAATACAAAAATTAGCTAGCTGGGTGTGGTGCAGGTGCCTGTGATCCCAGCTACTTGGGAGGCTGAGCCAGGAGAATCGCTTGAACCCAGGGGGTGGAGGTTGCAGTGAGCTAAGATTGCACCACTGCACTCCAGCCTGGGCAAAAGAATAAAACTCTGCTCAAAAAAAAAAAAAAAAAAAAAAAGAATTAAATATAGAACTGCCACAGAGACCTAGATATTTATACAGCTATGTTCACTGCAGCATTATTCCCAACAGCAAAAAAAACTGGAAGCAACTCAAATGTCCATCGGTGAATACATGGATAAACAAAATATGATACATGCATACAATGGCTATTATTCAGTCTCAAAAAGAAAGGAAATTCTAAGTTGGGCACAGTGGCTTATGCCTGTAATCCCAGCACTTTGGGAGGCCAAGACAGGTGAATCAGTTGAGGCCAGGAGTTGGAGACCAGCCTGACCAACAGGGCGAAACCCCCTATCTATCTCTACTAAAAATACAAAAATTAGCCATGGGTGGTGGTGCACACCTGTAAATCCAGCTACATGGGAAACTGAGGCATAAGAATCGCTTGAGCCTGGGAGGTGGAAGCTGCAGTGAGCCAAGATCACACCACTGCACTCCAGCCTGGTGACACTGCAAGACCCCGTCTCAAAAAAAAAAGGAAATTTTGACACATGGTACAACATGGATGTACCATGCCACAACCTTGAAGACATGATGGGAAGTGAAAGAAGCCAGACACAAAAGGAGAAATAGTGTATGGTTTCTCCTATACACAGTTTACAAATCAGCCAAATTCATAGAAACAGAAAGTAGAATGGTGCTGCCAGGGGCTGAGGAGATGGGAAAAGACAGAGTTATTATTTAACATATACAAATTTCAGTTTGGGATGATGAGAAAGTTCTAGAAATAATGGTGATCACTGCACACCACTGTAAATGTACTTAATGCCACCAAATGGTACACTTAAAAATGGTTCAAATAGTAAGTTTTATACCATATATGTGTGTATGTGTTTGTGTGTGTGTGTGTGTGTGTGTGTGTGTGTGTGTGTGTTTTGTTTTTTGTTTTTGAGACAGAGTCTCGGTCTGTTGCCCAGGCTGGAGGGCAGTGGCGTGATCTCAGCTCACTGCAACCTCTGCCTCCCGGGTTCAAGCAGTTCTCCTGCCTCAGCCTCCCATGTAGCTGAGATTACTACAGCTGGCTAACTTTTGTATTTTTGTAGAAACGGAGTTTCACTATGTTGGCCAGGCTGGTCTTGAACTCCTCACCTTGTGATCTGCCCCCATCAGCCTCCCAAAGTGCTGGGATTACAGGTGCGAGCTATTGCATCCAGTGTATATTATGTATATTTTAACACAATTTTTTAAAAAAGGTTTTGATGTAATCCCAGCACTTTGGGAAACTGAGGCAGGTGGATCACCTGAAGTCGGAGTTGGAGACCAGCCTGGACAACATGGTGAAACCCCACCTTTAATAAAAATACAAAAATTAGCCAGGTGTGGTGGCAGGTGCCTGTAATCCCGGCTACTCGGGAGGCTGAGGCAGGAGAGTCACTTGAACCTGGGAGGCAGAGGCTGCAGTGAGTGAGCAGAGATCATTCCAGCCTGGGTGACAAGAGCGAAACTCCGTCTTGAAAAAAATAAAAATAAAAGAGTTTGATGACAATGAGACAAAATGTTAACTAGAGTCAATTCTGGGTCATGAGTACCCAGAGGTTTGTCATGTCATTACCCTAAGGGAAAAAAAAGGCACCTCCGTATTGTCAGGCATGAGGAAACAAAGCCCCCAGCAGGCAGGATGCCCCTTGGAGCCAGCTCAAGCCTCTTCCATCTCTTTCCTCCCCACGTATTTTTACCACATTATGGTTGCTACGGAAACAAGGGGCACCTTGGCGCCCAGAGCTCAGCCCAGGTGCTGCTAACTCCAGGAATAAGGTCAGAGAGTGAATCACATAAAAGCCCGAGTGTTGGGGCCTTGTGTACACACACATCTGCCCTTCTGACCACGTCCAGCAGTGACTGTGTCCACGTGTGTACCCTGTGCACCTATCTGTCCTCGGCAGGCAGGCCTGAGTCCTGGTGCACAACGCACAGTTTGCCTGCATGGGTATGCCTGCAGGCAAGGGGGCACATCACACGGTCACATGTGTGTCACCCCACAGCCCAGGACTGTTATTAATAATACCAGAAGCAGGTCCGGGAGTGGTGGCTCACGCCTGTCATCCCAACACTTTGGGAGGCCGAGGGGGGGGCAGCTCATGAGGTCAGGAGTTCAAGACCAGCCTGACCAACATGGTGAAACGCTGCCTCTACTAAAAATACAAAAATTAGCCAGGCATGGTGGTGCATGCCTGTCATCCCAGCTACTCAGGAGGCTAAGGTAGGAGAATCACTTGAACCCGGGAGGCGGAGGTTGCAGCGAGCCAAGATCGCGTCAGTGCACTCGAGCCTGGCGACAGAGTGAGACTCTGTCTCAAAAATAATAATAATAATAATAATATAGGAGCTGTTAAGGCAGGCTACGTGCGTGGGCACTATGTACTAGGCACCGTGTTCCCATTTCACCCGGATAATCACATTTAAACCTTACGACGAGTACCCATGTACAGTTACCATTATTACACTCAAAAGAAGCCAGGGCATGGAAAGGGTGCGCAGCTTGGCCCAGGTCACTCAGAGTACACGAACGTACGCGCTGCACTGCTGGGGAAAGTGCTTTAAATGGTGCTGGTTCCCATGCAGCTGCAAAGCCAGCTGCAACAGCGGCACCACCTCAGCGCCAGTAACACACAGGTTTCCTGGGCCCCACCCAGGCTTGATGAGGCAGAGTCCCCAGGCCCCAGGGTGGGGCCCCAAAGCTGCATTCTCACACAGTCCCCTAGGTGAGTCTGCACTGCAGCCAAGGTGGGCAGCCATGGGTCCAGACTACGTCCAGCTGCCCGACAGGGTTGAACAGGGTATGTCAGGGTGGGGACAGGGGCTGTCCCTCCCGAGTTCTGTTCCCAGGCCCGTAGCACAAAGCTCCTCAATTCCAGGGGGCGTCCACTGGTGGCAAGGCACCCAAGAAGTGGGCAATGGCTGCCATCAACCCTCCCACCCCAGGGCAGGGCTCCAGAAGTCAGTTATGTGGCTTTGTGGGCTGCCCGGCACGGATTTCCGCCCGCTCCACCCTCTCAGAATGAGCTGGGTGTTGGGGTGGAGGTTGGGGGAGGCATCACACTGCGGTAACCTGGTGGTTCACAGCTCAGCCCAAGGTAGGGAGGGGACGGCCACCTCACCTGGGTAACAAACAGTGAGAGAGCCCAGTTGGGCACCCTGGAGGCTCCCACGGCCTCAGACCCCGGGTGGAGAGGGACACAGACAGAAAGCAGCAGACCCCACAGCGCAGGAGGAGCTACATGTGATCCCTGAGGTTTTGGCTGCTCCGGGGGCATGAGGAAGAGAGCCTTCCGTGCCGATAGGGAAGGGGCTGTGCATGGAGGAAGCTTCATCGAAGCTGGCCCTGGACGGACGGGCAGGATGTGGACCCTGATGCCGACAGGGAAGGAAGAGTCAATGGCTGTTCCCTGTGAGCCACAGCAGCACAAACGGGAGAAAGTGCAAGCTATAAACAGCAAGTCCCACCCTCGGGGCTGGAGCCGAAGGCCAAGAGGAAGCACCGTTGTGAGAAAACAAAACCAAACCAGAGGCTGACAGAGACACAGAGAGGTTAAGTAACTTGCCCCAGGTCACCCAGCTGGTAGAGTCGGGATTTACACAGAGGCTGCCTGACTGCAAAGCCCAAAAATGAACCGGTTAGCTGGGGTCCCCTGTTGGTGCCCTTTTCTCCTTTTCTGCTGTGAATATCTGAGAATGCTGGCAAGGAGAACCTACTAGACCTATCGCAGCGGTTTTCAACGGAGTAGGGGAGGTTTTACACCACTGCCCCAGAAACAGAGCAACGTCTGGAGACATTTTCTTTTTTTTTTTTTTTTTGACATGGAGTCTCGCTCCGCTGCCCAGGCTGGAATGCAGTGGCACAATCTCAGCTCACTACAACCTCTGCCTCCCGGTTCAAGCGATTCTCGTGCCTCAGCCTCCCAAGTAACTAGAATTACAGGCACGTGCCACCATGCCCAGCTAATTTTTTTGTATTTTTAGTAAAGACGGGGTTTCCCCATGTTGGCCAGGCTGGTCTCAAACTCCTGACCTCGGGTGATCCACCTGCCTCAGCCTCCCAAAGTGCTGGGATGACAGGTGTGAGCCACCCAGCCCGGCCTGGAGACATTTTCACTACCACAGCGAGAGGTGGGCTGCCGGATCTTGAGACTCAAGACGCTGCTAAACAGCGTGCCATGCACAGGACGACAAAGAACTAGCCAGCCTCGAAGGTTAACGGAAGCCAGGCCAGAGTCGCTCACACCCACCAGCAGCCCATTTCAACCTCCCGCCCCCCGAACCATTGTTGAGCCACTGGCAGTCATCACCCGGTTTATCCCTCGGGCAGTGCCGCCCATTGGAATCACCAGGGCATCTTTCAAAAGTACCGATGCTGGGTCCCACCCCCGGACATTCAGACTGAATTGGCACTGGGTACGACCTGGGCATCAGAATTTTTCAAAGTACCTCCAGGTGAGACCAAAGCGCAGAAAAGTTTGAGAACCACCACGCTGGGGAGGGGAAGGAACAAACTTTACTGTTAATCCAAAGACCACCCCCACCAGCTGGGGGCTGGGGGTCCCTAGCCAGCATCCTGGGCATAAGAAGCCCATCAGAGTCATCACTATCAAGATGTGCCTTCGGGCGGGGGCCTAGGAGCAGGGAAAGCAGAGCTCGAGCCAGCTTCAGGGATGATGAATTAGTCACAGCTGGCAGAGACCAGAGGAAGAGGTTAATTAGAAAGCCTTTGTCACTGTCTGGGCAGGAGATAATTGGCCTGAACCGGGAGACAGGAGGAACCATCCCCCAAGACTCAGAGGCTTCTCAACCCAGTGATAGAAAGAACTGGATCTGAAAGAGAGAAAAGGTTAATTGAAACTCAGTCCAGTCTGGCAACAGAGCTGGAAATGATCGGCCAGCAGCTGAGGTCGGGGCCAGAGCACGGTTGTTGGGGGTGACCTGGGGAGAGGGATTTGGGAGTCAGCCACAAAGAAACAAGAGCTGAGACCTAAGGAGGGGACCAGAGCAGAGGACCCAGCTGACTCTGGTCTGTAGCCAGCTCTGTTCTTCAAAGTCTGCACTTCGCTGTCCAGATTTTGTCTAAAACCTCAGACTTCCCACTGTGTGCAGCGGCTCACACCTCTAATCCCAGCACTTTGGGAGGCCGAGACTGGCAAATCACCCGAGGTTGGGAGTTCAAAACCAGCCTGGCCAACACGGTGAAACCTCGTCTTTATTAAAAATACAAAAATTAGCTGGTCACAGAGGCGAGCGCCTGTAATCCCAGCTACTCAGGAGGCTGAG
Source organism: Alouatta palliata (assembly GCA_004027835.1). NCBI lineage: Eukaryota > Metazoa > Chordata > Mammalia > Primates > Atelidae > Alouatta > Alouatta palliata. Next base: position 26,024 of record PVKV010022321.1, read on the forward strand.
GCAGGAGAATCACTGGAACCCGGGAGGTGGAGTTTGCAGTGAGCAGGGATCACGCCATTGCACTCCAGCCTGTGCGACAAAGCAAGACTCTGTCTCAAAAAAAAAAAAAAAAAATACAGGCATAGTGGCGCACGCCTGTAATCCCAGCTACTCGGGAGGCTGAGGCAGAAGAATCGCTTGAACCCAGGGGGCAGAGGTTGCAGTGAGCCGAGATTGCACCACTGCTCTCCAGCCTGGATGACAGGGCAAGACTCTGTCTCAAAAAACAAAAAAAACCTCCAGATTTCCAGGTGCTGCTGTAAACCGGAAGCTCTGCTGAGACAGGCCGGCATTCCTGCAGTGCCCAACAGCTAAGGGCCCAAGTCAGAAAGCAGTGCTGATGGAGGGCAGGAGAAGAGCAGCCTCTCGCGTCCCAACCCTGCCCCCACCACCTCCATGCCGTCCTGCTGCAAGTTAGCAGCGCCCCTGCTCAGGGTCTCAGCTTTCTGATCTGTAAATGAGGAGGGTGAAGCCCATAACCTCTAGCTGTCCAACCTTGCGTCCCTGGGGCTCCTGCAGGCTGCCTGGAAAACCCGAACCCTTCAGACAAAGATGAGCCCCGGCAGGTGAGGAATCCCAAATACAGCCGAAGAGGCCAGGGTAACCAGCCAAGGGGTGGAAGAGAAGGCTCAGGGTGAAAAAGCCGCCTGCAAGGGTCTGCAGGGCTCTTAGGAGAAACAGGGATGAGCCTCTGAATGGGGGCAGGTGGGGACGTGAGGGCCAAGGGGTCAAGACTGGACCAAGCAATGCATTCCAGAGATTCCAGATGAAAACAGCAGTCAGCTCTGAGCAAGCAGTTGTACTGCAGTAAAACAGACATCCATACAAGGTCATGAGCTCACTGTCCCTAGAGGTAATCAAGCTCAGCTTGGGTGACTAGTTTTACGGATACAGGAGATTTGCATAAAGGCTAATTTGACTTTTTTATTTCAAGCCGTAAGATTCCAGGACTCCAGAGATCTGGGGGTCTCCCTCGAAGGCTTCCCTCTCCCTCTCCCAACATCCCCTGGGAGGCCCATCAGGGATCAGGCTCTGGACTCTGCCTCCCAGGGAGGGAAGGCCTGGGTGGTCCAGACAAAGCACGCCAGGTCCACACTTGCTCCCCTCGCCCTTCATCAGGGCCTCAGCCTCTGTCCAGCCCCGGCAACTCCTGCCACACACACCGCCCCGGCCCCAGCATAGCCTCATCCAGAGCCTTCTCAGAGGCAGAGGTAGGAACCCCGGGGTTGGGGGAGGGATTCCGGCACAAGCCAGAGAGGCCACTGACAACCCCTACTGACACCCACATCCCCGACTCCCTGCTACCTGCCCCAGCACAGCCAGCAGGAGGAAGGGGATAGAAGGTGCCACCCCGCTCCCAGACACCAGCGCCGTCTCTGTATGGCCCCTGGGTGCTACATGGGCCCCTGTCCATCAAGAGCGTCTCCCATGGTAGCTGGAGAGGGGGTGTCTGTCACACCCAGGGGTCTGCAGTGCACGGACCCGAAGCACCAAGGGTGTACGGTCTAGGGAGGCAAAAGTCTTTCTCCAGAGCCCAGTAGGAGCAATTCTCACCCGGCCTTGGCCAAATCCAGCTCCCAGCAAGCCGGGCAGAGCCCTCTGGCCTCTTCCACAGGACTGTAAGTCTTCCCATCCAAGCCAGACCAGTGAGCCTCTGGGCCTGGGGAGCCCAGTGAGGAAGCCCGAGTGCATGGCCAGAGGCCTGGGGGTTCATGAGGATCCAGGAGCTGAATGGGGTGAGGGGGCCCTCCACGGATGGCTGGGTCCAGGCTGGCGGCCACAGGCCACCCCGTCCACAGTTTCCTCTCCTGCATCTTTGCCCTTACCCTCACACTAACACAGTTAGCCCTGTCCCGGGGGATCCACAAGGACCATGCCATGTCACCAGCCACATGGAAAACACCCTCACGGGCTCTACAAATAAGCAAAGCCCTTCCTGCCCACTGTCCCACACCCATCACAGAAGAGCCCCGATTCCTAATACCTATGGGCCAGGGCTACCAGCCGGCTCCCTGCCTGCCCATCAGCAGATACCCACAAGACCTGGCCACATCCGGGGAGCTGTCTGTCCAATGAGAAACCAGAGCAGGGACTCACCAGGGCTTCCTGGGCATGGCAGGGACCGGCCAGGATGAGGGCCAGGAGCATATGGGGCCTGGAGTTTGCAGACCTTGCCGCCTGGCAAATGGCACCTCCAGGAGCAGCCCCGGTGCCTGGCAATGAAATTGAGCCACAGCCAACCGCCGGCTGAGCACTCGCCTTCCCCGCTTCTCCCTGCAGCCACTCACGCCCCGAGACTCCGGATCCCAAAACAGGCATGTTCATGGTTACCATAGGAACTTGCTCAAGCCAAAAAAGGCACCACACAGGCACCCACATGGGTCCTCAATGCTCATGCCCACCTGCGCAGGTGAGGGTGCACACACACCTACATGTCCCTGCACACGCCTGCACACATCTGCACACGCCCACACATGCCCACACACGCCTACACACGCCCACACACGCCTACACACACCCACGCTGTCCTCAGGCGCAGGGCCCTCCTGAAGAAATCCACGAACCAGAGTCTGCCACTTGAGAAAGAAATGGGCATATTCTCCTCAGACCCACCTGGAAGGTATCTAAAAGTGGGTTCTGCTGGGTAGCCAGCTGTCAGTCACAAGGGCAGCCACATCGGCCAGTTCTCACCCAGAGCTCACCTGCCAAAGGCACTCAGGAGCCAAGCCAGGCCAGGGAGGGGACACTGAAGCTGCTTCCCCGGCCGCAGACCAGCTCTGGCGGCCCTCAGGATGCCGCTCTCTCCTCTGCCCCTTCTCCAGGACAGGAGGCATAAGGTGGACCTCAGGCAGACTGAAGAGGGGAGTGGGAAGTGGAGGGCAGATTTTCCACTCAGAGCCATACCCCTCTTTCAACCCCAAGCTGCCCAAACTCCCCAGTTCTCCATCTCCATGAATGGGACCAGCATCTACCCAGCGCTCACAGGAAGCCTGCTCAGAGTCCCCACCTGACCCTTCTCTCACCTTCGCCCACACCTTCCAAACCAGTGCCAGGCAGGGAAGGCCACTCCCGCCAGCCCCATACTACTGTAAGACTTCCTCCTTAGTTCAGCTAAAAACGGGGTCCTTGTCACACAACTAGGAAAGACGACGCTCTCAGACACAATAGAAGGGTGAGAACAATGGAGTTTATTGGGCGAAAAGGAAAAAAACTCAGCAAAAGCGAGAGAGGTTCCTGTTGACAGGCCCCCATCTCACAGACTGGGTCCCCAGGTTACCACCTCGGAACAGGAGAGGCCAGGATCCTCCCCCTGCAAACCTTCCGAGGGAGGCTCCACCCCAGAGTGCAGGCCAGGAGGAGGTTCTCAGGGACCTCTTTCTATGTGGCTGTCTCAATATCCCCTCCTGGCCTCCCCGTCTCCTAACCCCTCAGTCAGCCAGAGGGGCCCTCAGACTCAAGCTCACCATAGCAACCCCCTGGCCCAAAGCCCTCTGATCCAGCCCAGCTTCCAGCACAGCTCCCCTACCCTCCTAGCCCTGGCCCCGCTTCCCCCAGACCCCACACTCCCACCCTCACTTCTGTCTGGTAATAATCACTGCTCCCAGGTCTCGCCTGCTGGAGCTGCTTCACGCTCACTGCCTGAAGCACCGTTCTCTCCTCCCTGCTGACCTTATACACCCTTGGAGACGGCTCAGGCATCACCACGTCTCCGGGAGACACAGCCCCCCCATCCTTCCTGAGGGCCTCACAGCACTCGGCCCGTTCCAGGGCGACTGTCTATCTCCCTGCAGAGTGTGGGTGCCCAGTAAATGTAGGCTGAACTGACTCAGCTGTCTACCCCCAAAAACATCAAGCTCCCCCTGTCCTTGACAATGCCAGCAAACTCTCGGTAGATGCCCTAGGTGTGTAGAAGAGCTGACTAAGATGAGTTGGCCCCAGAGGGTTCTAGAACATCGTCGTGGTGTCTCAAGGATTCTTGTCATCTATAGTAAGCAAAGACCTGGTGGCCAAAGCTAGGGAAATGAATCGGTAGTTGCGGCCTTCAACTGGTCAATGAAAAAAGCCGTAAAATCAGAATCCATGGCCAGGCACAGTGGCTCACACCGGTAATTCCAGCACTTTGGGAGGCCAAGTCAGGAGGATCGTTTGACCCCAGGAGTTTGAGACCAGCCTGGCCAACACAGCAAAACCTCATCTCTACTAAAAATACAAAAAAATTAGCTGGGCCTAATGGTGCATACCTGTAGTCCCAGTTACTCAGAAGGCTAAGGCAGGAGAATCACTTGAACCCAGGAGGCAAAGGTGTCACAGTGAACCAAGACCATGGCACTGCACTCCAGCCTGGGCAACAGAGTGAGATGCTGTCTCAAAAACAATAATAATAATAAATAATAGACTGGTTCGGTGGCTCACACCTGTAATCCCAGCACTTTGGGAGGCCAAGGCAAGTGGATCACAAGGTCAGGAGTTCGAGACCAGCCAGCCAACATGGCAAAACCCCATCTCTACTTAAAAAAATACAAAAATTAGCTGGGCATGGTGGCACACACCTGTAATCCCAGCTACTTGGGAGGCTGAGGCAGGAGAATTGCTTGAACCCAGGAGGTGGAGTTTGCAGTGAGCCGAGATCGTGCCACTGCACTCCAGCCTGGCCAACAGAGTGAGACTCCGTCTCAAAAATAATCATCATCATCATCATCATCATCATCATCAAAGGGTTGTGGCAGAGAAGAAATCAAGCTTCCTGGCTGTGGCAAGCCCCTGCTCTCATGGACAGTGTCTCCAACAGCTGACGCTGGAGCCTCCAGCGACCAGGGAAAGCTGGACAGAGACACCCTGTGCTCCACCCTGCGTGGCCCCTTCATTTCTAGCAGGATTTGAACTCTTAGCTTGGTAAATCTGAAACTTAGAATAGCAGGGCTGCGTGGTATCTTCCGGCCAAACCACGGCAGAACTGACATGCTGGCCCAGCCAGGCAGGGCTCCTCCAGGCCTTCCCCATCCCTCTCCTGAGGAAGAAATCAGAGAGCACAGCCACACCTTGGCCCCATCATGGGCTTTATCCCTTTCCTGAGGTGCCACTTCTAGGGACCAAGGGTGGGAGCCATCCGCTGAAAAGCTGGATTTTTTTCCTATGAGGCAATGGATTTTAGGCTTCCCCGCTGCTCAGGGGCGTGCGTGAGAGCGCCCTGCAGTGGGGATGGGCTGCCCTGAGCCATCCACATGCTCCCTCCATGTTACCACAGCCAGTCCCTGTGCGTGACAATCACCCCAGGTGGCTGGAGCCCATGCAGCAGACAGGCGCACACATACGCACACACACGCATCTCTTCCTTTAGCAAAGACGCTGGGGTCTCTGTGGAGGCAGCACAGGGGCCAGCAAAAAAGTAGCAGAGGTTTGGGTCAGATGCGGTGGCTCACGCCTGTAATCCCAGCACTTTGGGAGGCTGAGGCAGGCGGATCACCTGAGGTACGAAGTTCGAGACCAGCCTGGCCAACATGGCGAAACCCATCTCTACTAAAAATCAAAAAAATTAAAAAAAGCTGGGCATGGTGGCACATGCCTGTAGCCCCTCAGGAAACTGAGGTGGGAGAATAGCTTGAACCTGGGAGGCGGCGGTTGCAGTGAGCTGGGATCGTGCCACTGCACTCCACCAGCCTGGGTGACAAGAGGGAGACTCCATCTCAAAGAAAAAAGGAGCCGAGGAACATCTCAGAGGGTCCCGGCTCAGACCCTCCCCCCCCAGCTGCTGCTTCAGGGATCTCCACAGGAAAACTCCAGGCGCCTGGCCGACAGGGACCTTGCCCCCAGCTGGCCCCCGGAGCGAACGGGAGAGGAGGGAGCCCACTTGCTGAGCCTGCCTCTTTCTCTCCAGCCTTCCACCTGCATGTGATGGGCCAACCACGACGCCCCACAACTGACTCATTCAGCAAACACATTCAGACTCAAAACCTGCTTTGTGCCAGGCACAGGGCAGGCCCTAAGGAGTCAGAGATGAAATGTGCAGACCCCCTGCTCACCAAGACTTCCATTCACACAGGCATGCACTCACTCAACAGCGAGCCCCTACCATCACCAAGGACCTGAGAAAAATACAAAAGGATCCCAGCTATGGATGCAAACTCCTAGAACATGAGGCTAGAAGACAGCAGCTGGGCACTGATCCATCCTTCCCATTTTACAGATGGGGAAACTGACCCAGAGAGGTTCACGATCTGCCCACGTGTTAGCCTGGGGCTCTATCCCACACACCAGCCTCCTCCTCCTGCGTGATACTGTAGCCACCTCCCCTGCAGCGTTCCAGCGTGGCTCTGTGGCCCCTAGACCCCGCACGACAGTTAAGTAAATCCTTGCCTCTGAGTGTCCAACTCATCCAGCACCACAGACCCCATTCAATCCAGGCCTCCAGCAAGGGAATGGGCCCCAGCAAACCAGGGCCCTTCTCACTCATGGTGCTGTGGAGGTAGAGGTGCATTCTGTGGCCACAAATTCTATATGCACAGCCACCAAGCACATCAGGGAAAGAAAATGGAAAGTAGGGCGGGAGACAGGTGCTGAGAACCACGCAGCTCCACCCACAAAGCACAGACCCAGATTCAAATCCCACCAAAGACCTTAAGCAAATCTCCTGAACTCTCAGCGTCTCCAATTTCTTTTTTTTTTTTTTTTTTTGAGACAGAGTCTCGCACTGTCACCCAGGCTGGAGTGCAATGGTGCAATCTCAGCTCACTGCAACCTCCACCTCCCGGTTTCATGCGATTCTCCTGCCTCAGCCTCCTGAGTAGCTGGGATTACAGGCACACACCAATACACCCGGCTAATGGTTTGTATTTTTAGTAGAAACGGGTTCACTATATTGGCCAGATTGGTCTTGAACTCCTAACCTCGTGATCTGCCCACCTCGGCCTCCCAAAGTGCTGGGATTATAGGTGTGAGCCACCGCACCCGGTCTCCACTTTCTCATCTGTAAAATGCAGAGAGTAATGGTACCTGCTTCATGAGGTGGTTGCAAAGCCTTAGGAAAACAGAGCAATGAAGACTTATCACACAGCTGATGCTTAATAACGGTGAGGCCAGAACCCCATTGTCAGAGCTGCATGCCTCAGGGACGCCTGGGGAGGCATCAAGGACACCAGGTCCCTGGGAAGGGAGACACGGCAACCAGGGAGTACGGGCCGCAGCCCAGGAGGATCTGCTACGTGGCGGGGAATGCGGTGTGCTGCTGTAGAAGGAGCGATCCCTCACCCAGCAGAGGCAGAGGGAGGAGGCATCTTGGTAACTCAGGGGCCCCAACAGTTGGCACTTGGCTGCCTCATCAATTGACCATAAACACAAGGGCTTATCTCTGAACTCTGAATGCTGCTGGATCAATCTGTCTGCCCATCTTTATGTCAGTACCACACTGTATTAATTACCATAGCTTTGCAATACTTTTTTTTTTTTTTTTTTTTTTTTTGAGACAGAATCTCAAAAAATGGCACTATGTCACCCAGGCTGCAGTACAATGGTGTAATCTCAGCTCACTGCAACATCCACCTCCCAGGTTCAAGCAATTCTCCTGTCTCAGCCTCCCGAGTTGATGGGATCACAGGTGTGCACCACCATGCTGGGCTAATTTTTTTATTTTTAGTAGAGATGGGGTTTCACCATGTTGGCCAGGCTGGTGGCAAACTCTTGACCTCAAATGATCTGCCCACCTCGGCCTCCCAGAGTGCTGGGATTACAGGCATGAGCCACCAAACCTGGCCGCAATATGTTTTGAAATCAGGAAGAATGAGTCCACCAACTTTGTTCTTCTTTTTCAAGAGTATCTTTGAACTTTTACGTGAATCTCAGGGTCAGCTTATCAAAGTCTGCAAAGAAGCTAGCTGGGATTTTGATGGCAATGGGTTTCCAGTTCCTGGTTCAACTGCTCCTGAGCTCTGCTTCCTCCCCGTGGGTTCCCTGGGGGCACCCCGGTTTCTTTCCCATAAGTTCCATCTTTGGCTGAACCAGATGATACTGGATTTTTGTTTCTTGCAATCAAAGGAATCTTAACCAATAAAACTAGGAATACAGTGCTACACACTGTCCCAAGCCATCATTCCAGTATCACCTTCCCAGATATCACCCAAAGACCCAATCTCAACACTGGCCCATGCCCCCAGCTTTTCCCTCGACCCTGTAACTGGTACACTTCCAGGTTACAAACATTATATTTATAAACAGGCCCTCCCTTGATAAATGCTTGTGAAATTGAACTGGATGTCCCAAAGCAGCACCAAAAGAACACTCTTACCACTCTACACCCTCAGCAACTCTGCTTCCTGCCGGCATCTCACTCATGCAGATGTGCTTTAGGAAAGCCAGATACTACTGTGCCCATTGGACAAAATGGCATGGAAACTAAAGGCCAGATACCTCCAGATTGAATGATGTACACACACCCTGATGCACACACCAGGCCAAGCCAGCACAGGCATGGGGGTCCCACTGTCCTGTTCCATCTTTAAGAGCTGCTTTAGAGGCCACCTCCTCCAGGCAGTCTTTCGGGACTACTCCATGGCACTCTGGCCTCAGCTCTAGATTTTTTAGATGAAGTTTTATTCTTGTTGCCCAGGCTGGAGTGCAGTGGCGCGATCTCGGCTCACCGCAAACTCCGCCTCCCAGGTTCAAGCGATTCTCCTGCCTCAGCCTCCTGAGTAGCTGGGATTACAGATGCCTGCCACTGCACCTGACTAATTTTTTCTATTTTTAGTAGAGATGGGGTTTCACCATGTTGGCCAGGCTGGTCTCAAACTCCTGACCTCAGGCGATCCACCCACCTCAGCCTCCCAAAGTGCTGGGATTACAGGTGTGAGCCACCACGCCTGGCCTCCTGGCATCAGCTCAACAGAGAAACTGAAAGCTCTCAAAGGGGAGGAACAGACTGTGCCTGATCCCAGCCCTGCTCACTGCTTCGCCTCACCTTTTCAAGCAAAACCAACCAAAGTGGGAAGCCTCTTATTTTGACCCTCTTCTATGCCAACCCTCAAGACTGGCCATGCTTTGCCCAGGGACCTGTGTCCAGGGATGATACACAGCCAGTGCTGGCAGCTGAATGGTATGACAGAGGGAGGCCAGGCAGGAAAGGCCTGCCGAGATGGGGGAGAACAACCCAGGGAAGCCGCCTCAGAGGGAGGGCGGCTCATTGGAGGAATTTTCCATGCAAAAGCTGATTCACACGTGCCAGGAGAATTTTCAGCTCGAGGCTGATGCTTTTTTCCTCCTCTCCCTCCTTTTCCATTCACTCCATAGGAGCAGGTGGTTAGTCAGTACTCACTGCCCCAAGGGAGGGGTGCAGCTGGAAGTAGGCTATACTCTGGTTAAGTCTCAAAGGAAAAAGGGGACCAGGTTGCAGATAAAAGAGTCTGGCCAGAAACACCGAGGAAAAGGGAATGAAGGTGGTGAGGGTAGACAGGTCAGAGGTCCTAGGAGAGTGCTGTGCCTGTTGAGGACCTCAGCAGACAGACCAAGAGACACGCGGTAAATGGAGGCAGGCAACTCCCAGACTCTGAGTCTGGCGTGGAAGCCTCAGAAAGCCCCAGGGCCTGGCTGCTCATGCTGATACACCTGGCAACAAATGACTTGATGAGTGGCTGATACCACACTCACACACACACACACCACACACACACACAC